>JTEE01000022.1:931275-944138 GCA_002896455.3 Chlorella sp. ArM0029B | reverse complement strand
GTTGGGACAAGGCGGGCAGGAAGCTGCCCTGAAGCACCCGCCAGCCTGCAGATTAGAGGCAAGTTCAAAGACGGGGCGGTGTTGGGACAAGGCGGGCAGGAAGCTGCCCTGAAGCACCCGCCAGCCTGCGGCTCAAAGATTGGAGCGTGTGGAGACAAGGCAGGACAGGTGTGGAGACAAGGTGGGTAGGAAGCTTCCCTGGTTGGTGAGGGCATCATGCAGGAAAGGCGGGCAGCTGCTGAGTTGAAGCGCGTGTGGTTGGCTGGTGGGTGAAGCTGGCAGGAAGCTGCACCAACAAGTGCGCCAGCCTGGGCGCAACGGCCAGGAAACGGCGCACAGTAATGCAAAGGAAGGGAGGCAGCGTGTTTAGCCTTCTTAGCGCTGTGGCACCTCACCACCAGTTGTGGGCTGCCCTTGCTTGCTTCCTCACCTGTCCGGGCAGGCTGCCGTCCCGGCGCCTCCCATCACAATCGCCCACCCGCATCGTCCGGGTGCTCCACCCCCAGTGCCAACCATACACACACAGATTTGATCGTGCAAAGCAACACACACGCATTTAAACACAAATTGCAGCAATCGAGCCAGACGCCCCCACCCACCCACCCGCGTCGTCCGGGTGCTCCACTTCCAGTGCCAGGAATCCGGGGGCCGGCGTCTTCATGTCACCCGCAACATTCTTGGAAAACTTCTTCAGGATCTGCGGGTGGATGGATTGTGAGTGAGAACAGGTTGGTTACACTCTCTGCAGGAAGAAATTGGTGTGCATGCGCGAGCGAGTTGATTGAACTGGACGAAACCCTCTGCCCGTCAAGGTGTCGCCAAAAATGAAAAGTCGAGCAAAAAAAAGTGTCGCCAATGTATTGTAATTTGCCAGCTGTCTGTAAATCCAGCGAGGAAGCAGAGGGGGGCGCAAGGTGGATCTGCCCCCAACAAGAAAGCAGCAGCGGCCTCCAGCGGCCTGCGCCCCTGAAACGCAACAGCACAAGCAAAGCAAACACAACAGCAAAAGCAAAGCAACACGCCTCTTCCCCCCCGGGCCTGCCTCCTCCATGGCTTGCCTTGCGTATGGCGGTCATGTTGAGGGAAATGTACTGCAGGGGTGGGAGGCAGTACACAAGCGGGGACAGGGGAGCGCGATTGACTGAGGGCAGGGAGGCAGGTGTACTGCAGGGGTGGGTGAGGCAGTTCATGGGCGGGGGCAGGGGAGCGCGGTTGTTCGTGGTCATGTTAAGAAGAGGCAGGGAGGTGTACTGTGGGTGGGGGAGGCGGTGCATGGCAGTACATGGCAGGGGAGTGCGATTGTTCGTGGCCATGTTTCGAGGAGAGGGAGGGAGGTGTGCTACAGGGGGTGGGCTGAACTAAATGGGCAGACGGGGGAGCGAGGGTACAAATGCCACATTAGGGGAGAGAGAGAGCAGGCCCCATTGTTGTGACGCACACACAGCCAGCCCCCCACATGCAGCAGCTGTGCGGTCTCCCATATGGGCAACACTTGTCGCAATGCTCACCGCTGCTGCCCACCTGCAGCAGCTGTGTGGTCTGCAATCTGGCCACCTGCCCCACAAGAAGGTCAGTCACACAACACATGTTCGCAGGCCCCACCACCCATACATGCCCAACCTCCCCACCTTACCCACCTGCAGCAGCTGTGTGGTTTCTTGCACGGCCAGCTGCAGCGCCGCCCCCAGACCCTCCAGCGTCGCCCCCCTGGCGCTGCTGTGCGGCAGCCCTGCCAGCTGGCGCTGCGCTGCCAGCTGCCCGCTTGCCTCGGCTGCCAAATGGTCTACCGCCTGCGGGCAGACAGCGGGCGGAGGAGACGGGGCATGACTGTGCTGTTTGAACTGGCTCTGGAACAATCTGGATTCCAGTTTGACATCCAGGCTGCTCAGCCTGGATGCCAAGGGTCGCGAGGCGGGTGCAGCTTGCCCACCACACCAAGCAAGCAATACAGTATAGTGCAGGAAAAAGAAGCAAAACAAAAGATGTAGGAGGGAGCAGAGCGTGTCCAGCCGCCTGCCGCCGATCGGCTGAGATCCTAGAATACCCCTGCGTCAAGCCTGGACGGCCAGGTCCCAAATTTCCCCAGCATCCCAGCAACCCGGCGGCCCGGATCAACCCTCCCTCCTCACTGGATTTTGGAATGATGATAGACCCACCTCGACTAGCTCCAGCGAGCGCTGCTTGTAGAAGCGGATGACTTTGAGGACCTCGGCGTCCAGCTGGCGCTGGAAAGCGGCCTTGGCGGCCGCCAGGCTGGCACCCGCAGCAGCCGCCTCTGCACTCGCGCCCTTCTGAAGTAATTCAGCCCCCGTCACGGCCGCCGGCGGCTCCTTTGAAGGCACATCCTCCTCAGGTGCTCCGCCCCTCGCCGCCACCCCCGCCCCTGCCCCCGCCCCTGCCGCCGCCACATGAACAGGGGAGGCAGCCTGGGCGGCCGCCTCGTGCCGCAGCTGGGCCTCCCGGCAGGCGCGGATGCACCGTTTGAGGGCTTTGTAGTCGAGATAATGCTGCGGGAAGCAAAGACAGAAAGACGCAGGTGATGAGGGGCGGCAGCAGTGCCAGGAGGAGGGCACCTAGGCGGGCCAACGGCGGCAGCTAGGCGGGCCAACGGCGGCAGCGGCACACAAGGCGGCATCACGCCGGCCGCACGCGCCGTCTGCAATCGCTCATGATCACCTCCGCCCACTCGGGTCTGGCGCTTGCGGACAGCTGCGCCTCAAATCCGACCATCGTCCCGGTGTAGCCCGAACCTTAACCGTAAGCCCTTGACACGATGGCTGTATATTTCACCACTATCTCAAAGCGCATGCCGGCTCTGGAGCGTGTGAGCCGAGCAGTGCCGACGTGGCTGCCAAATCACCCGGCAGGTGCCTTCCCCAGCCTTCCCAAACGCGTGGCTTCTTGTTCGGCCACAGACTTCGTGCTCCCGCTCAGTGGCTCATCCTGCACACAACAATGCGGTCGCTAGCAGCTCTGCTCCTCGCTTCCTGCGTGCTGGCCGCGGTCGGCCAGCAAGGCCTGCCCCCGGCTCTGGAACGTCAAGAGGTGGGCTGGCAGCCGCTACGCGCGACCTCGGCGGCCTGCGGGGGAGCAGCGCGCTGGCCAGGGTGCCCGCCCGCCTTCACCGCTGTCGCCGCACCGTCACCCCGCGCCCCCCGCCCTCCGCCCCCCCGCCGTCCTCTTGCAGGTCCCCCTCCAACCTTTTGTGGAAGTGGATCTGTGTGCACCCATCAGCGTCCTGGTCCTACCAAGCGCAACGGCAGATGCGTACTCTATTGTGAGTGGGAAGGGGCCCTGTGGCTGGGACAGGCAAGCGGCCGTCAGCTGACGCATGCCCAGCCTCGGTTGCCGTCCGAGGCAGAGCTGCACGGGGCTGGCCTGCTGCTGCTGGGCGACCTGCAGTTCGCACCCCAATCCAGCCTTCCCCTCCCGGTTAACAGCCGGCTCACGCCATGATGTGTCTTGTGTTCCCGCTCGACCTCTCTCTGCGCCACAGCTGCTTTTTCTGTTGTATGATCCCAGATCCTGTTGGATTGTCCAGCTGACAGGGTGCCTTGTGAGCTCAATCAGTTCTGTCAGTATGGGCGCCTTGTTTCATGCGCTCCGTGCACCCTTGCTCCCCTGTCTTTACTTCATGGAGGCGGGGCAGGCCCCCGCATCACGCTTCCTCAGCACCTCCTCCCGCCTCTGGTTGTACCAGAGTGTCTCACCTCTCCGGTCATTCCTCCACCCATTGTTCCCTTGTTTGCAGGTCATCGAGGCAGAGGCAGCCGTCCTGCCGGCCCTCTCCTACACAGTCGAAAACAACGCCCTCCTGCTGGCCACCGTGGGCGACTTCAACACCACCCGGCCCATCAAGATCACCGTCATGCTGCCGGCGGGGGCGCTGCAGGCCGTCAGCCACCAGGGCGCGGGTGAGCTCGGGTTTAGGGTTTAGGGTTTAGGTTTAGGGCGCGGATGAGCTCGAAAAGCTTCCTACGAAGCTTCCTGTGTGTGTTTCGGGAAGTCTGTTCGAGAGGGTTGCCGTGCGTGGAGGCTTCTGGTGGTTTCGAGGGGCTCCTAGGAAGGGTGTTTCCTGCTCTGCTGCCAGCGGGGGCGCTGCAGACCGTCAGCCACTGGGGTTAACTGGGGCGCGGGTGAGCGGTCGAAACGGGGCTCCTTGTGTGCGTGGGAGTGTGAGAGGCTCGTTGCGAGGCGCTCTTGTTTGCGCAACAGTGTGAGAGGCTTGTGTCAAAGCTTCCACGGTTGTCCCACGGGTTTGTTCAATCGCCCTCATTTGCATTTGCGCCAATACAAGTCTTTTTTTTTGCACTTTTCTGTGGAAAAAAACACGTCTTTGCGGCCTGACCCCTCTCACCCGGCGCCCGCCCCCGTCCCCCCCCCTCCCTCCAGGTGCCGAGTTGTTTGTGGGGCCCGGCTTCAAGGTTCCCTCCTTCACCGCCACTGCTGCCTTTGGCGCTGGACGCCTGTACGTGAGCGGGATGGAGGCGCAGGTCGTGACCTACGTGCTGTCCAGGTGAGCACGGGCAGAGGGTAAATTAGTGCTGCAAGCCAGAGCAGGGTAGGGTGGCGTGACGCCTGTGAGTGAGCGGCACGGAGGCACAGGCCGTGACCCACCAGCTGTCCAGGTGAGAGCCGAGAGAGGACACAGGGTGGCAAGTGATTGATTGCGTGATAGATTGAGGGTGGCAAGAGGGCTGGTGCGGCAGCCAGATCTGGGCGGGGAGGCATTTTGACACATTCGAAGGCACAGGCCGTGACCCACGTCTTGTCTATGTGAGCATGGGGCGGAGGGCAGGCGCGTCTCCTGGGGTGTGTGATAGGGGGCCCGTGCCACCCCTCCAGGCTAGTGCAGCCAGCCAGTTTTGGGTAGCCCTGAGGGTGGCGAGGTGCCTGCCCATGCGAGCGAGCGGCAATGGTGGCACAGAACGGCAGCACACGTCGTGCGGTCGTGCAGGTGAGCACGGGTGGAGGGCTTTGCTGTGCGGCATGTGAGGACTTGGGGCTCGCCATGCGTGTGCGAGGGCGGGCACAGCAGGCGGGGTGGCCAGGTGCCAGCAGCAGTGAATGTAATTTGATAAATTTTTGAAAATAATTTGAATGAGTGCCAGTTCTCTACCATCCGTCTGATCAGCCCCTTCAGCAAGGGCGAAACCGGTCACGGAAGCTGACCCTTTCCCACTCCCCACAATCAAACCGTCGTATGAGAGCGTCACGCGCCTCCCTAGACAATTCTGTTAAATTCACTGACTGAGTGGGAGGGGCAGTGAAACGGGACATGTTGGGACTGAGCATTCAGGTGCCTTGGCACGCGTCTTCAGGGCTGGGCTCCAAGAATGAGCCTCCCATGCTCGCTGCAGCTGAGACTCGATTGTATGCGCCTGATTCCTGAGTCCCCATATGCACCGTTTTAGTGGCGGGTGTGTTGGCAGCGAGCGTTGTCTTGTTCTGTGCCACAAACTACACTCTGATGCACTCACCCCCCACCCTGTCCCATGAGACCTTTGCTGGCTCCCCCCTGGATTGATTGGTTGGTTGGTTGATTGTCGATGACCAATGATAAAATGGACATCCGCGCGTTGGGTCACCCGACAGCATACGATTGGCAGCCCCACATTGGCAGCCGCGTGCAGGAGGGAGTGGATGGATAGGGGTTGCATGCCTGCAGCATGCACAGCATGCGCCACAAAACCTTCCATCGCCAACCCATCAACTCACCGTCGGCAACTCTGTACCGACCTTGCATGCAGCACCGGAGACGTGGTCCTGGCGGGCTCCTTTGGGACGGTCAACGTCACCACCACCGGCACGGGAAGCATCTACATCGCAGGTGCGGGTACATCTCAGGTGCATGCACGTCTCAGGTGCATGTGCTGTGCAGGGGCATGTGCGGTGCAGGGGCAGGGGCAGGCTGGGGCTGGCAGAGAGGTGTGCAGCAGGGGCGGGGGCAAGCAGGGGCAGGGGTGTGCAGCGTCAGGGCAGAGGCAGGCTGGGACAGGCAGACTTAGTTTGTGGCATGACGGAGCACAGGTGATGGGTGGGGATGCAGCAGCTGCTAGGCCGGATTGCACTAATCACTCCAACCCCCGGAACACATGAGACTATCAGTTGGCTCGCCCTGGACATCAAATTAGCACGCATTTGAAACGGTTTCGACGTATTCGTTGATTGATCAGTGGCCCGCACCTCACCACCACCGCCCGCGCATCCCTCGCACATCCTTACCCGCTTCCCCCCCGCCGCCCGCCGCCGACACCGCCACCATCACAGGCACCGCCCAGGGGCTCAACACCGTGCAGGTGGGGTTTTAGGGTTCAGGGTTTAGGGTTTAGGGTTTGGGCTTACCACCGTGCAGGTGGGGCTTTAGGGTTTAGGTTTTAGGGGTTTGGGGTTAGGGTTTAGGGCTTAGGGCTCAACACCGTGCAGGTGGGGCCGGTGGGGTGGGTGTGGGCTGAGCGTGGGGTGGGCACATGTGGGAGCGGCAGCATTTCTTGGGTGGGATGCAGGTGGGGATGGCAAGGCTTGTTGGAAGGGGGTCATACGGGAGTGGCAGGCGTGTCGTGGGTGTGGCTGCCCAAAGGGGCCCCTGAACCCGCCGCACGCATGCATACCCGCTTCCACTCGCACCCAACTGCCCCTCCTGTCCCGCATGCCCGCCTGCAGTACAACACTCGCGCATGAAGCGGAGAGTCTGCCTTTGTGATGCACATGTTTCCCAGTTGATCACATGTGTGATGCTCATGTTTCCCAACGATTCACACTTTTGACATGATCTTGTGCGCCCCTCCCTCCCCCTGCCTGCCTGCAGTACACCACCGGCACCTGCAACGTCAAGTCTGCACTCGGCATGACCCTCTTCTTCATTTAATCACACTACTTACAGTACCCCTTTGTCCCTGTTCCCCTCCCTCCCTCCCTCTTTCCCCCGCCTGCCTGCAGTCCACAGTTGGCATCTGCATATTCGCTGTCATTTTCTTAAAAAAACATGTTGCCAGCGTGGAGTCAGCCTTCGGCATGCACCTGTTCCTCAGCGACTCAAAACTCCTTAAATCCCCACCCTGCCTCCCTCTCACCCCCACCTCGTCTGCAGTGCACCGCTGGCACCTGCAGCGTGGAGTCAGCCTGTTGCGACGCACCTGTTCCTAAGTGGATCACCCACTTGAAACCATCACCTGCCTTCCTCCCCCTGCCTGCCTGCAGTACACCACCGGCACGTGCAGCGTGGAGTCAGCGCTAGGCGCCGGCATCTTCTTTGTGTGCCAGCAGGTTCCCTTCCTCAGCAACTTCCCAGCGCCCCAACCCGTCTGGACATGCGGCATGGCCGCCCAGGGACCCTTTACGTGCAGCGCAGGTGCGGGCGCGGGCATGCGATTTGTGTGGGTGGACAAATGGGGGTTGTGTTGGTGGTGGTGGTGGTGGTGGGTCTGAAGGGGCGGGTGAGTCGAAGGTTTGCAGGCGGGCCTGTTCAGATTGGAGAGGGGCAGGGCAGGGCAGGGCAGGGCAGGGCAGGGCGGGGCGAGGCCGGGCGGATGATCAGTTTCCTTTGACACTGCCCCGCTTTGCATGCTTTGGTCCCAGTCACCTGCTCACCACGTGCCCACTCGTCTCCCCCTCGCCTGCCCCTGACCCTCTGCCTTGCAGACGGCCTGGCCTTCACCAGCTTCATGAGAACCGCCCCCACTGCCCCCTGCTAGGAACCGCCCCGTGCCCACTCCTCTCCCCCTGCCTGCCCCCAACCCTCCGTCCTGCAGATGGCGTGGCCTTCACCAGCTTCCGGGGCATGGACACGTCATCAGGACCCGTGCTCAGCTTCCCCACAACTGCCGTGGGCGAGCGCTCAAGTGAGCCTCCCATCGTGCTTCCTTGTCCTGCTTCCGAGGGTGTGTCATGTCTCGATCTGCTGGGAACACAGGCTGCCCTGCTGCCTGTGTTCTGTGTCCCGTTCAATGTCAATCACCCCAACAAAACCCCCGTCGCGTGAGACCTCCCCGGCTCCATAGACATTAAATGTAATTTGATTTTGATTTGAATGTGCTTCGGTGGAGAGTTTGTTCATTGCGCTCTCTGTGATAGCCAGGCCTCCTCTAATGTCCACCAAACACCCCACTCGCGCCGTTCCAATGCCCCGCCCCGCCCCGCCCCCTGCAGTCTTCACCCCGAGCTCTTTCGAGTTTGCCGGGACCGCCCCCGCCGGCCAGGGCACCCAGCAGCAGGCGGGCTCCGTCGGCCCGCAGGGCACTCAGGCCGCCTCTTCCATCGTCGGGTCCGGTGAGCGCGCTGCTTGACCAACGCAACACAGCACAGCACAGCACAGCACAGCACAGCACAGCACAGCACAGCACAGCACAGCACAGCACAGCACAGCACAGCACATCACAGCACAGCAACAGGACAGCACATCACAACACAGCACAGGAACAGAACAGTAACAGGACAGCAACAGAACAGCAACAGAACAGCTTTCAATATAGCCAGCTAGTGTTTAGGCCGCGTCTCGGCCTGTGGAGGACCGGTCTCGAGGTCTGCCCGCCTTCAGCCGCCACGCACCCCGCCTGCCTGCTCCTCCCCCTCTGCTTCAATCCCCGACCGACATTCCCTTTGGCCCCGCTTCCCCGCCCCTCCCCCTTCCCTCTCCCTCCGTTGCCCCCGCAGGCCCCGTCAGCGCTGTGTCAGTGGCAGGTCCTGCAGGCGCCCAGACCAGCACCACCCAGGGTGGGCAGACCACTGGCTTCCAAACCACGGGCCAGCAGACCACCGGCAGCGTCTCCAGCGCTGCTCGCGCCTCGAGCACCGCTTTTGCTTCTGCCACATCGAGCGCCACGGCCTCGGCAACGGCGGGCGACCAGGCCGCTGTGGGCTCTGTGGGAGGTGAGGGGGCGGTGGGGTGGGGCGGTGGGGTAGTCACATTTGACAGAGCGGTGCCTCTGCGGGCAGTGAGGTGGGGCGGTGGGGCAGCAGAGTTGGCAAGAGCGCTGCGGGCTCTGTGGGAGGTGAGGTGGGGCTGGAAGCAACAAGGGCGGCACCCAGGCTGCCGCCCTTTGAGGGGGATACGGCAACCTCGTGTGCAGCTGCCCGGCAGCTGCCGGTGGACACCTCAACCCCGAGTGTGCCCACATCGGCTGCCCTGGTTCAAGCCCGCCAGTGTTGTCTCAAGCGCAACGAAAACATGGCGACTGTAGGAGCTGATCCCTGCCGCTGCCTGCCCTCAAAGCCACGACACTTCCAGAAGCGCACCCCTTACCATGCCTGCCCACCCTTGCTGCCCGCCCCTGCAGGTGTGGTGCGCGTCACGGCCGCTGGGCGGGCCACCGCCACCTCTCAGGCCTGCCAGGCTTTCCCTCTGGAGCTCAGCATGCCCACCGGCCTCTGAGCAGGCAAGCGCCTCTCAGTGCACAGGTAGTGCTGACGTGGCATGCTGTGCCTGCTGTGGCGAGGCAACGCTCCGCCGCAGGGGAGCAGCTCACGGCACAAGGCGGCTGTGATGCACCGAGATGGGTGCATGCTTGGCTGGCGTAAACCGCCAACAATTGCGGAAACAGAAGGCCTGGCGCTTCAAATGGCACGACGTGCAGGTTGAATGGGCAGCTTACACTTGCTGGGAGGGGCAAGGCAACTTGTACAGAAGCTTTTTCCCACCCTCCCAACCAAAGCATGCCCAGCACACGGACCATGCATAAATTCGCTGCTGTCTAGTTCATTTCCCCCACGTTTGCCTTGCTTGCGTATATGGGGTTACAAGTGTAAAGTTTTTCATACAGTAGGCACGCTAGGAGGGCAGCGCTGGCACGTGCACTGTGGCAGGCCCCAGGCATGCACAGACCACGGAAAGTGCGGACCAAAGGGACCCACAGCCAGCCGGCGGCGGCCTCGGACCGTGCAGCCCCCACCAGCAGTGCAAACAGGTCGGGCTGGGGCAGCGGCTGGTGTGGCGGCCTGGCGGGCCGGCGCGCACTCTGCCCATGTCAGCCCATCGCCAGGTGCCTGCTGGTCTCCTCCGGCTCAGCACGTGCCAGCTCAGCACTAGCTCCTCCGGCTCAGCACGTGCCAGCTCAGCACGCGCCGGAACACCACCTGCCAGCTCATCATGCCAGCTCATCCAGCTGTACTCGCCCCTGGTCCAGCATGGCACGCAGCTGGAGGTACGGGTTGGCCAACAGGTTTTCGTCGTTGGCGCTCTGCGCGCGCGCCACCACGCCGCGCAAAGCACGCCTGCAGTGATAAAAAAGGGAGAGGCCGAGATGGGAGGGAGGTATGGTGTCAAAGGTTGCGCTCTGCGCGCGCCACCACGCCGCGCAAAGCGCGCCTGCAGCAATTGAAACCGACCAATTACATGTCAAGTCCAGGGGGAGCCAGAAAGGGGCGGGGCAAGGGGCGAGGGGGATATAGGGGTGTGACACCTGGCGCTCTGGGCGGGCAACCACGCCGCGCATGGCGCGCCTGCAGCGGGACGGGGCACCACAATCGATGGGTGTCAGGGAGAGACGAGGGGTTCAACGGGTCTCAAAGCTGGCGCTCTGGGCGCGTGCCACCACGCCGCGCAAAGCGTGACTGCCGGACGGGGCAGCATGAGCCGGCCGCTGCCCTTGTCTGTACTGCAGCCACCAGCCCCCACCAATGCTGCAGCGGCTGCTGCAGCATGAGCCGGTGCCTTCCCTCGTTTGAAGCACCCTCCAGCCCCTCCCCCCCATTTCGCTATTTGTAAACTGCCCCCTGCCCACCACTGTACTGCGGCCCGGCGCTCACGTGCACTGCAGCCCAAGCTGATGCCTGCCCTGATCTGTACTGCAGCCCTCCCCTCACCTGTACTGCAGCGGCTGCTGCAGCATGAGCTGGCGCAGCACGAATACGGCAGAGTAGTGCCGCACCCTGACATCCGGCTCTGACAGAAGGCCAGAAAAGAAAGCGGTACCGCCCAGCGTGCGCAGCGCAGCAGGATCGGCAGCGCACCGCCCCATCAGCAGCAGAAGCACCGCAGCACGGGCATCCCACAAGGGGCGGTCCGCCTGCACACAACACACACGCGGGGTATAAAACACATGTTGAAATGCAAGCCAAGAGGGACGGTCGATTAACAATGGTCAAGTAAAAGCAGGGCAGGGGATGACATGTGGGCAAAGAGTGGAGGGGAGGGCCGCTCAAACCACAGGCGCCGCCCCGGGCCCCGGTCAAGGCAGGATGCGAGAGGGTGCCCATCCAGCTGGCGCGCCAGTCGCAGCAGGCCGGCACCGTTGCGATATTGCCGGCTGCACCACTGTACCCCCAGGCTGCCCGCTGTCCCTCCGCAGGCACCCCCCTCAGCAGAGCAGGCCCCTCAGCACAGCAGGCCCCGCAGCTGCCAGGCTGGCTTGCTGTGCCCGGCAGGCAGGCCAGCCCCTCGCAGGCATACTTCATTGTAACAGCAAGGGATCCCATCGGGGGCCTTGAGCAGTTTACGAACCTGAACTGCGGCCTTCACCCCCAGCGCCGTGTCGGCCGCCTTTGTGAGGCGGGCAGCGGGGGCGCCGGCGCCCGCCGCTGCCAGCGCGTCGTAGTGCAGCGCTGAGCTGTCGGGGCGAAGGTCCTGGAACAGCGTGCGCAGCAGCAGCGGGGGGACCAAGCGGAGCAGGTCCTGCAGGGGATGGGGATGCGGTCCAGAAATCCCTTGTTTATGAATCATTTAAAAAGTGCATAAGCGGAGGGGCCTTGCGATGGCTGACTAGCTGAAGAACACTCAAGGTTGTGCAGCTGTGGGCCAGGGATGCAGGGGCTGTTGCGGGAGGGTGTTACAGTGGCACCAGGGGGAGCAGGTCCTGCAGGGGATGGGGGCGCGGGGTTTGGGGTGTGGTGAGCATTCAAGTCGTTGGGTGTGACGTCCGTTGCGCACATAGGGGTCGAAAGTCGTGCAGGGGTGCGGGGTGCGGAGGGGCCTTGCGATGGCTGATTAGCTGAAGCACACTCAAGGGCACAGGCACGGTCACCGGCACGGCCACAAGCAATGCAGGCAGCGCACAGGCGGGCCACGGAGGGCATGTGGAGTGATCTCAAATGCCGCCCCGTCGACCGCTGCTCAAGAGCAGCGTGCAGTCAGTCATACTTGTGCAACATGGCGACGTACTGGCCGTGCTATAAGTACCCCGATGGGCGTTCGCCCCACATCTTTGACACCCCTCTGTCGGGCCCTGGCTACCACCCTGCTCTTCCTCGCCACCTCACCGGTTCCCCAGCTATCAAAGGGTTCCAAAACTCCTCCCCCCAGCTAGCCCTGATTGCCAACAAAGACTCCTGCCCAGCTACCCCCCTGCTCTTTTCCCTGGCCTGCCCTCCCCCACCCACCCCCACCTGGGGTACCATGGATCCTCCGTTGAGGAAAGTCCACAGAAGAGTGGCGCTTGCCTCACCCACCGCTGCCGCCGCCTCCTCCAGCAGCTGCTCCTCAGCTGCCGCCGCCGCCGCCGCTGCCGCTGACAGGCTGCCCCCATCCGCTGCTGTGACCGCCTCGCTGACAGAAGCAGCGTTGAGGTGCTCAAAGCTGCTTGCACGCGGGGTGCCTGGCCGGTGCAGAGAGCCGGCTGAGCTGGCGGGTGCCGCCGCTGCTGAGCTGGCAGCGGCAGACGCCGCCGCCGCTTTCAGGGCTGCGAGGCTGGGGGACACCGGGCGCTGCGGCAGGCCGGCAGGGGACTGCAGGTCTGGAGCAGAGGGGCTCATGGCTGGGGAGGGAGGTATCTGAAGTGGAGCCGGCGCGTGGCTGGCCAGCCGGTGCTGTGCCTGCTGCGCCTGCTGTGCCGTCGCCGCGCTGCCCAGGCG
Source organism: Chlorella sp. ArM0029B (assembly GCA_002896455.3). NCBI lineage: Eukaryota > Viridiplantae > Chlorophyta > Trebouxiophyceae > Chlorellales > Chlorellaceae > Chlorella > Chlorella sp. ArM0029B. Next base: position 931,355 of record JTEE01000022.1, on the reverse strand, counting down.
GCTGGCAGGGGTGCCCGCCGGGCTTCCGGGCACCACCGCCCCATCTGCTGCCTGCAGGGCACCCGAGCTGCCACCCCTCA
>JTEE01000022.1:849815-888828 GCA_002896455.3 Chlorella sp. ArM0029B | reverse complement strand
GGGCATGCCGCCCACGCAGCAGGCGCAGCAGCAGGCGCAGCAGCAGGCGTTCTACCACCCCCACCAGCAGCACCCGCAGGCTGTGCAGGCGGCCGTGCCGCTGCCCTCTGGGGGGCGGCAGTTCCCCGGGCGGCTGCCACATCAGCATCAGCAGCTGCAGGCGGCGGCGGCGGCGGCGTTCCAGTTCACTGGGGCGACCCAGCAGCACCAGCAGGCGCCGGGCGTGGGCGGTCATGCCGGCTTTGGGGCCTACTATGGAGCCCCCCCTCACCAGCAGCAGCAACAGCAGGTGCCGCAGCAGATGCAGGTGCAGCAGCAGCAGCAGCAGCTGCGTCCCTCTGGCCAGGTGCTGCGTGCCCAGTACGCTGTGCCACCTCAGCAGCAGCAGCGCCAGCCTGGCATGGGCATGGGCGGCGTCATGCAGGCGCAGTACGCGCCCCTTGGCGGCATGATGCAGCAGCAGCAGGGCTACGCCCCGGCAGCGGGGCATATGCAGTATGCGGCTGCTGGGCAACACATGATGATGCAGCCGCCGCCGCCGCCGGGATTCCCGCAGCACCCACAGCACCCGCAGCAGCACCCACAGCAGCAGCAGCAGCACCCCGCCTACCCGCCGCCCCAGCACATGCAGGGCCCGCCGCAGTAGCAGCAACCGGCTCCTAGCAACCGGCTCATCACACCGGCCAGCTGCCCCTCATACGCGGCCTGCCAAAACGCACCAAATCAAGTGAATGTGCGACTGTCCTCTTGTGTGCTCAAGGGACCTGGTGTCTGCTTTAAAACGTGGCATCCAGTCATAGACAGGGCTCGGTGAGCTTACGGAAGAGGCAGGCCAGGATTACATTTGAGAGTAGTGATAATACAAAGCAACGGTGTCTCGTGTGCCCCAAATGGAAGACATGCACATGTGTGTGTGTTTGCTCAAGCCAGATGGACACCCTCAGTGTTGCATGCAGCATAGGGCCCTGCACGCCAGCTGGCCGCACCACACCCAGTCGCGCCTGTGCACCAAGTCATGTGCAGTTGTGCGTCTGTCAGTCGACCAACCAGCGCATGCCTGGGCGCATTTGGCGCTTGGTCAACAGCTGCTGCCACCCTTCACAGTGAAGAGTTCCCCTGAGAGCACCCGCCTGTGAAATGCCTCTTCAAAGTCGACGTGGCACAACTGCTCACACCTCGATGGCCACCTCCCGAATGTCTTCCTTGAGCTCCTCCCGCGCCGCCTCCACCGCTTCACGATCCGCTGCGCTCACACCGCCCAGCTCCTCATCGGTGCTGCACAGGCCAGGGTGGGTGGGAAGGTAGGGGGTGTTTGTGTGTGTGTGTGTCACACCGTGTACGTCTCAACAGAGATGACGGGTCCCGGCGCGGCACACAACCGGGGAATATGCAAGTGAACCTACAAACAACACAATGAGGGTGTTGGGGCATCACAAGCATGCCGAGTATGAGGGGCAGCCATCCTCACGCCGACCAGCACCTCATCGTGCTGCACAGGCCAGGGTGGGTGGGAGGCTATGGCGGTTGCAGGCATGCAGAGTGGGAGGGCAGGAGGCACCCTTGAGTTGCCACGCTTACGCCGCCTAGCTACTTTTGGGTGCTGCACATGCTAGGGTGAGTGGGAGGAAGAAGGCAGGTGGGTGGCCCACCGCCGGCCGCCAAAGAGTTCAAGAGCAGTAGAAACATGTGCAAGAAGCAAGCGCAGCGCTTGTTCAACGCTGCACGAGAAAGGAGGGCTGGGGTGGGCAGCTGCAGGTCGTGACACGAGCCAAGAGGGCGTGCAAAGTGTGCCAGGATGTGGGCAGGCGCATCAAGAGCAGCAGCAGCTGCCAGCACAGTGGGGTTAGGGCCAGGCACAAGCTGAGCAGCAGCAGCGATGCGGTTGCTGCAGCTTGCCCAGCCTGCGACAGCCCACCCTCCCACCCACGGCGCCGCCCAATGGCGCCGCCCACTCACCGTGCCAGCAGCTTGCCCCACTGCTTGTCCATCTTCTCCACAATCCTCACCACCTCCTCGGGCTCCTCGGTGTCCTGCAGATGTGATCATGTGTCAGCCAACACACACGTGTTCTTTCTGAATGCCAACACAAGCGTGTTTCTCGGCTTCTCTCTCACAGCAGTCCGTTACTAGGCGCTTTTGTTTGAAGCTCCTCAGGCGCACGCGTGCCCTCCGTAATGGCAGTCAGTCCACAGCACCACGATGCCAGCCAAAGCACCATATGAAGCAGGTCTCCCCCCTCCTTATGCCCCTCCTCATGCACTGCTGTGCCTGCTGTGCCCCGCTCACCCCATGCCAGTACTCGTCCCGGTAGGCAGTCACACACTGCTGCTGTGCCTGCTGTGCCCCGCTCACCTCATACCAGTACTCGTCCCTGTAGGCCGCCACCATCACAGACAGAAGGGTGGTGAAGGCCTCTGCCCACTCCTGCTTCTTCAGCAGCCCATCCACCTTTTTCAGGTGCTGCGGGGCGGGGTTTGGGAAGCGAGGTGGAGTTGATCTGAAGTTAGCAAGCAGGGTCGAGCGAGCCGACGGCTGCCCAAAATGCATTGTTAAGCAGCCCAGCCGCCGCTTCGGGTGCGGCTGGAACGGCAGGGCGGACCGGCTGGGGTGGGGAGTGATGAGATGCGGCGAGGTTGGGCAGGGCAGGGAGGGTGGGGCAAGTCTGGACGGGGCGACGAAACGCAGGCAAGGCCAGCACTGGCGGTTGAGCGGCTGGGTATGCAGGCATGGTGTGCCCACTCATGGTGTGCCCACTCATGGTGTGCCCACTCATGGTGTGCCCACTCATGGTGTGCCCCATCAGCTGGTGCAACCCCTGTCCTCCTGGCTTCCATCCCTGCCCCTGCACCTACGGAACCCACCCACGGGTCTCCCACCGGCTGAGCCGTGTCCCATTCCAACTTCTCTGCCCCGCACCCTGGCACCACCCCTGCCTGTGCTGCCAAGTCAGCCCTCAAGGCGTCCCTGTGCCCCGTGTTGCCACATCAGCAACACTTCCTCCCTGCGCGCGCCATGAAAGCAGCACCCACCTGGGAGATGCAGTGCCGCCCACAAGCACCCACCTGGGCAGTGCACTGCCGCCCACAAGCACCCACCTGGGCAGTGCACTGCTGCCCGCAAGCACGCACCTGGGAGATGCAGTGCTGCCCTCCATAGCTGCTTTCTGTATTGGTCATGCGGAAGCCGGAATCGGGGTCGGGGTCGTCCTCCTCGTCACACCCCGCCGCCCACAGATCCTTGGTAACCTTTGCAAAGTGCGCCGCCACTTCGCAGGGGCAGATGATGACAGGTGTCGCACGCAGCTCTTCCAGCGTCGGACCTGCCTCCTCATCCTCTGCTTCAGTGCGCCCCACGGGAAGGATGTGGGCATCACCCCGCCCCAGAGCAGCCGCCCGGGCCGTCAGCTCGCCCCACCACACTTCGTACGGCTGCTGGGTGCTGGCACTGGGGGGCATGGCTGCGGGGTAGGAGTGGAGACAGGTGGCACAACCAGGCGACCTGCACCATGGGAGGAACAGCGGTAATGGTCCAGTAGCAGAGCGAGCTGCTGGCGTGGGCGGCAGACCGGGGGGACGGTACCGACGAGCGGTGGCGGGGCGGTGGCGGGGCACGAGCGGCGTGCCGGGGGTGTCGTGGCATGCTTAATATCGTGGTATGAGCTCCGTGCGCAATAACAGCGAACCTTTAGCGGCCAGCGCCTCGGTGCAGGCTCGGGTCTTGCAGCCGCTCTATTCAAATGCTCGATAGCACCCAGAGAGGCCCGTAATATCACAAGTCAAATTAACGTGCGTTTAATGCAACCTAGAGGGGGAAGGGTGGGTGTCTCGGGGCCTTACCTGCATTCTTGCCAGCGCAGTGTTGGCGGGGCGCGCCAGCGCCGCCAACTGGCCTCCCAGCGGCCCCTACACTGGAGGGTCCTTGCTACTTCTTGCATTTTACCGCGCAAGATATGCACAGTGTTGAGCGTGCATGCATGACCTTGTTATTAGAACATATTCACGGGCAAGCATTTCTGGTACCGTACAAGTGCATCATGGAGTGGGGTGGCTGGGGTGTAGTGGCTTGGGGCTGGGGTGTAGTGGGTAGGGGCATGGAAGGGGGCGGGGAGTGTACTAGTCCAAGTACACCCAATGAGAGGCTCAGGCATCAAACAAGCTCAGCAGCTTGTTAACAAGCTCTCTGGGCAGGTGCACGCGTTGGCGTCGCTGCAGCCGCAGAGTGCCAGGGCCTGCAAGCGGGCGGTGTCTGCAGCGGCAGGCGTCACTTCCGGCACAGCACACATGCTGGGAGCTGCGCACGTCAGCCCCGGCGGTGCCCGCCTCCACGGAAGCGCACACACCCTCACCGCCACTCTGTGTTCTCGATAGGGTGAACAGTAGGTAGCAATGTGATGGAGCGCCCGGGGAGATCCCCTGTGTTGCACCTCATGCTGAGGCAGTGAGTAGCGCATCCTGCGCGCATACACTCAATAGCAATCAGCAGCACTGAAGCCATCTGCGCTGTTGCCAGTTCAAACCGAATGCCGGATTCATATAAGGTACTTCAACACGGCCGTGACCAGCATTCAATGGGCACCCGCAAACCCAGGGGCTGCCCCGCAACACTCAGCCAGGCCAGCAGGTAGCGAAGGGCATCAGCATTCATTGACTGATCGATTGGTTGACCAGCCGCCGCCGGCCCGCTTTCAGGAGGGGCACTATTGCTTGATGCCGCAACATGTACTTCTGATGCTGAGCTGGCACATACTGTTGCGCCGACAGCTGCGGTACATGTGGGTGCTGCAGCCTGCTGCTGCCCCGCCATGCTGTTAGCGCCCAGCTGCTGCCCCGTAATGCTGCCAGGCCCCAGCAGCAGCTGCATGATGGCGCCTGTCTGGCAAGGGTGCAGCAGGAGGAGTGGGCGCCCCAGCAGCGGGTGCTCCTGCGCCGGGAGCAGGGGGGTTAAGCCATCAATCAATTACTTTTTATGTCCATGGGGAGCCAGCAACGGTCTCATGGGACAGGGTGGGGGGAGAGTGCATCCGAATGAAGTTTGTAGCAAAGAAAGCAGATATTGTGCGATGCGGGCCCTGGCTGACTGTGGACGCCAAGTTTAGAATGAGGAGTCCGGCAGTAAGGAACTACGTTCTGTGAACATGAGGTGGCATCAAGCTGCTGAATTGGTGGGCCAGCTGGCAGCCGGGGACATCGTTCCCTGAAGCACACCACTGCCATGCCACCACAGCGGGCGGGCCTGGTGCTCAGTTCAAAAGTGCCTTCCCTCTGCCGCAAAAATGGTTCCCTCCACGCCTTCCCAGCCACAAAATCGCTTCCCTCAGACAGCACCTCATGTGTGACAACTGTCCCTTGGGGTCCCCCAGCCACCGCTGCGTGCACTCGTGGCAGGGCGTCCAGCGTTGCCTGCAGCCCCAGAGGCGCCCCGTTGCGGCCCGCCACCTGCAGCGGTGCCACGGGGCGATGGGGCGGCACGGCGGCAGGCGAGAGAGGTGTCAGTCGGTCTCTGTCCGGCAACACACGTGGTTGTTGAACTGCAGTGCAAGCGGGCTTCCCAGGTCCCCCCTTGGGATACCAGGAAACACATACGTTTTGCAAAAGCCTTTTCAACTACCCCTCCCGGCACGCTGCATGTTGATTGCACCCCTCAAAGTGACCCGCTGCTCCCACCTCAAAGTAAAGCACTGGCACTCGGTAAGAGGGGTGGTAGGTGGCGTAGCAGGTGAGTGCCAGCGAGGCGGTGCACGCTGAGCTGGCGCTAGCTGGGGCGCTGGCGCCAGCACCCACATCGACTGCATACGGCTGCCGCTGCTGCTGCTGCTGCTGCTGCCGAGCATCTGCTGCATCCTCCTCATCATCCCCAATATGCAATTCATCAAGCTCCTCTATTACACCAGTAAACGCTGCTAGCCGCTGCTGCTCCCCCTGCCCTGCACTGCAAGCTGGCAGGCCGGCGCTGCCGCCGCTGCCTCTTCCATTTGTGCCACCAAGCCCCGCCTGCTGCGGCTCCGGCTGAGCTTGGGCTTCCAGGCTGCGCAGCGTCATCAAGTAGCCGCCGCCCTGCACGGTTGGCAGCAGTACCCAGAGGGCAGGCCGATGCTCAGCATGAGCGCCTCGAGTGACGGCTGCTCTGCTGAACACAACATATGGAAACAAGGGGCAGCCCTGCTAGAAGGAGCTGCCGCATACCTCATGGAATTGCACCCAACAATGGAATCCCCAACAATTCCTGAACATCTCTGCATGTGGCCCACCATGAGCACCCACCTGGGAGGCAGCAAAAGGTTGGCGGGCGGCGACCCAGCGCCAGGGCGGCTCCCCCGGGCAGCACCGCTCCCAAGCTGCTGCTAGCTGGGCTGCGCCCGCAGAAAATTCGTCGCAGCTGAGCACCATGCGCCCTTCTTCAACTGCATTTAATCCAGAGGGTGGTAAACAATTGCTCGCCACATTTTGTGGGCGGTGTCGGCGGCGCTGGCGGCGGCCGTTGCCAGAACAGCTGGAAACCATGTGCGACTCAATCGCTCACCGCGTGTCCTTCTTCTCGGTCACGAGAAGTGTGCACTGGGTCTGGCCTCCCGCCTGCTACGCACCGCAAACGAGGGGTGCTGCGACGAGAGATCGGAATCGCGTTTCGGAAGTCTTGTGTCGCAGAATCACTGACAATGCAGTAGGATCAGTCATCGACACCAGAGCCAACACAGGCAACTGTGGTGCAGTACATGTGCAGTACGACCCTCCCCGCTCCTCTTAGCGCTACTTTGGGGCTGCACCACCAGCCAGAGACTTGCGGTTACATATTTGAGCACCTGCGTCGACACAGACGACTTCAAGATGCAGTGCAGCGCGCTAGTGGGCTCTGCCCTTCTGCCCGCCCGGGCCGGCCTCGCCAAGCCCAGCGTTCGGCGGACATGCACACCCACGGCTGTAAGTGCCAGGTCCCCGCCCCGGTCTGACCCTCCTGTTGGTGCCGGCGGTGGGCGCCGCCTTGCGCCACCCCGCCCGCCCACCTCCCCNCCTCCCCCCGCCCACCACGCGTTGCCGCCGCCTGCTTCCCTGCATGCTGCCCTTATGCAGCTGTTTAGCTTCAACAAGACCAAGGCCTCGAAGAAGGGGTCCATTAAGCGCGAGACGGTTGTGCTGAAGCCAAACTTCACAATCCCCGCCGTGCTTCTCGGTGCGTGCGACGGTGCCGCACATCCACCCTGGGCTGGGCTGTCTCCAGGCATCCCAGCTCGTTCGGCAACACTAGTTCGACAGCCCCGCCGCAGACGGAGGGAACAAGCCGACAGGGGGTAGAGTTGGCAGCAGGCGTGGCTCAGGGCACAGCAGGCAGCGGCAGCTGAGGTGGCGGCACATCGCTGTATGCAGCCCGGTGCCCTGCACCCAAACCACCCCACCCGCCGCTGCCGCCCACTGTGCGCACTCTCAACAAAACAAACCTCCTTCTCACTCACCTGCACCCTCCCTGCAGGCACCGCCGCTGCCGCCCACTTTGCCAATCTCTTCTTCCATTTGCACCTGCGCCCTCCCCCGCGCAGGCACCGCCGCTGCCGCCCACTTTGCGCACCTGCCAGATGCTGTGTCTGTCGTGACCGGCGTGCTGGGCGCTTTCCTGACCTTCCAGGCCACCCGCGTGCGCTTTGTGTTTGACGACCAGGCGCTGCAGGTGGGTGGGGTGCAGGGCACAGGGCACAGGATGGTGGCTGACCTCGGCATTGCCTTGCATGTGTTGTGTGCCCATGCGCCAGGGAGCTGCCTGTGGGAGTGGCATTGTGTTTGACGACGAGGCGCTGCAGGTGGGCCAACCTGTGTTGACAGTGTTGATGGCGGCTGTTGTGTGTTGTGGCTGTGTTAGGTGGGCGCTGGGTGTTTTTGACGACGAGGCGCTGCAGGTGGGTGAAGTGCAGGGCGCAGTAGGAGGCAGTAGGAGGCAAGTCACGGCAGGGAACGCCGTCAGGGTGGGGGGGGCGGGGGCCTGACCTTGGCAGCGCCTTCCGGCATGAGGGCTTGATGGGTCGCGGCTGACAGCGGCATGCACGGAACACGCCCACCATGTGCTGGCCAATGGTCCGTGCTGGGGTACCACCTTCCCTCCCCACCTGTGGACGGTGGTTCCAAGCAAACGGGCGTTTGCAGCTCTGCCATGCTGCCCCGCCCTGTCCACCGCTGGTTGCGAATCAGCCCTGCCAAGCAGTGCAGTGCAGTTCTGCTTCAGCATCCCACATGCCTTGTGTGTGTGTGTGTGTGTGTGTGTGTTTTTATGCTCTGTTTCACCCCAACCTGAAACCCCCCCCGCAGGTGTTCATCGGCCCCGCCAAGCGCAGTTGTGCTGCAGCATCACCACACGCGTTGCCCTTCATGTTCTTTTTCGCCCCAATTTGAGAACACCCCTGCAGATGCTCATTGGCCCCGCCAAGCAGAGCTGCAATTGCCCACACATGTCCCGTGTTGTGCCCTGTCTAAACCACCCTTGCAGGCGCTGATCGGCCCCGCCATGCAAAGCGGCAATACCCCAGCTTCACACCTGCCCTGTGTTGTGCCCTTCATGCTCACCCTGCAGGTGCTCATCGGCCCCGCCAAGCAAAGCAAAGCAGCAATGCCCCAGCTTCACACCTGCCCTGCCCTGTGTTGTGCCCTAACATGCACTGTCGGTGGTCATCAGCCCCGCCAAGGAGAGCAGCGATGCCTCAGCATCACACACGCCTGGTGTGTGTGTTTATGCTCTGTTTTGCCCCAATCTGAAACCACCCTCGCAGGTGCTCATCGGCCCGGCAAAGCAAGCCATCAATGCCCCAGCTTCACCACTGCCCTGTGTTATGCCCTAAAATGCACAGGTGCTCATCGGCCCCGCCAAGGAGAGCAGCGAGAACGCATTTGTGGGCGGAGAGAACCGGTGGGCCTACGACACGTTTGTGAACTGTGAGTGCTTCTGAAGGGAGGCGTGTGCTCGATCAATCGTTCAGGCAGTCAATGTGGTGGGAGGAGATCGTTCAGGCAGTCAATGTGGTAGAGGTGGGGGTGTAGTCATGGGGTGCAGAGACCACCGCTGGTTTGTGGGGTGACAGTGGGTTAGATGTGGGGTGACGATGCAGCGGTGAAGGCGCCTGTTGCCGGGGGTGCGGCTGTGGCTTTTGTGGTGGAAGCCTACAATCACAGCCCCTCAGCCATAGCACAGCACCCTCACCCTAGCACCCTCACCCCTGCCCAGATGTGCGTCAGAACATGTGATCGGGTCGTCTTGTGCTCATCACGCCCTCCCCTGCTAACCACCGTGTGTCTGCCGCCTGCAGGGGAGTTCTGGTGGCCCAACTTCCCCGTGCTGGTCTACTTCAAGGTACGAGTGAGGCCGAGCTGGCTTCAGTCCATGTTTTGTGCATTGGTCGTTTTGTTATCTGCCAGCTGGTGTGTGTGCCATGCCCACCCAGCCAAGCCAAACGATCCAAGGCGCCTATAGAGGCAGGGGGATGTGTCTGTTTGTGTCATTTGCATTGGACGTTGTGCGCTGCGTGCACTTGCATCAGGGTATTAAGACAGCACTGTGACCCACATGTGACAATTCCTTTGCTTCAGAGATGCAGCTGGCCGTTCTGTGGCATTGTTTCGCCTTTCCCCGCCGGATCTCCCGCTCCCCTCCTTTTGTACCATTTAGCGGAGCAGCTGGCGCAGGGTGCCCAAACAATCCCGATTGCCACCCCTGAACGTTGCAAACACCTCCTCCTTCCTCCCCCTGCCTGCCTGCCCCCGTCCCGCAGGAGACCCAAACCAAGGAGGAGGGCCAGATCCACTTCTTTCCCATAATTATGGATGGAGCCGAGCTGTACCGCCTCATGTCGGAGCGCTGCGGACCCTCACAGAACAGCGGGCCCAAGGAATGAGCCTGCCCTGCCTGGCTAGCAAAGGTGCCGCGTGTGGTGGAACAGTGGGCTGCAACCCGGTTCCGCGCTATGAGAACAGCTGGCTCAAGCAGCGAGCCTTTGCGGGTGACCGACACGTGTGAAGTGTGGCCTGCTGCAAGCCAGCTTGGAAGCATGCCCATCCGGACACTCGCCCGGTATAGCAGTAGGTCGCACCCCACCCATACGCCGCCCCTCCTCTCCCTCCACAGCCCCACGCCCGCCCGCCCGCCCGCCCGCGCGACCTGAATGACATTTGATTCGAACTCGCTCCTTGCTCCCCACTCTAGCACTGCGTCAGCCTTTTCCTGCCCTCTTTCAGCACACTCCCCTTGTTACGACGACAGCGAGCACACTAGTGAGGGGATGGGCGCAGGAGAGCTTTGGTGCGTGCCCCGGCCTCAGCAGCAGTCTATGAGCACTCTGCGCACGCGGGGGTGGCTGCTCAGCTCCCCACATCAATGAAGGGCTCTGTCTGGTGCAAGTGAGAGAGAGAAATTCACACATGAGGGTACCTTCGAGATCGATCCGAGGGTACCTTCGTTCTCGATTCAAGGAAGTTCGTCGGCAAAGCGTTCCGGAACAGCGTGTGTTTGTCTTCATTCAGCTCTCCAGTTTGCTTATCATCCAGCAAAACCGTCCCCTTTGGTCTCCGCCTTTCCCCAAGCCACACGTGAAGCCGAGCAGGCATGCGCGCCACTAAACCCCTGCTCCGGGCCTTGGAGCCCCCAACCCCGCAAGCCATGAACGCAGACGGGCAGGCGCCGTGGCGTGTCCCCCTCTGGGGTAAGTGCTGCCCGAGGCTGCTCCCTCCCTCTGCCCTACCGCCAACCGCTCACCCTCTAGAGCGGCGCCGATCCAGAGCACGCCGCCGCCTGATTGAACCATCCAGCTCACTTCCTCACATCTCCTATTACCCTGCCACAACCCTGCTGCAGCGTGCGGAGCCGACCCGCTCATCTGTTGCAGCGTCACGATGCTCTCCTGCTGTGTCTTTGCAAACAACACCTCCGACCTGGACGGGCACCGCGCCAAGTAAGCGGAGCCGTGGGGCTGGCAGGGTGCCCAGTGGGCTTCTTGTTTGTGTGCAAGGACTGTCCAAGGTTTTCAGGTTAACCTTTGAGCAGCCCCTTAACCAATGTTGAGCAGCAACGCTGATTCGGATGGGGCGCTGGTGTCAGTTGGCTGGGGACTCGTGTGATTGTGTGATTTTGGCTTTCAATACCATGCAGATCCTGTGTATTCCCGCCTGCTGTGCGCAGCTCCCGGCACGACTGCCTCCTCTCGCTGTGCTGCTGCTAGCTGCTGCCCTTGAGCACTACCAAACTCGTCTTCCTCCCGGTCCCCTCCTTGGCACCTCCCATTCCCGCAGCTACTGATGCAGCTGCTGCCGCTACTGGGGCCTGCCCTTTGCGGTGAACCTCTTCACCCGGGCCTCCATGCATGCACTGACGGCCGCCGCCGCCCCACCAGCCGCCCTGACCTCCGTGATGATTGCCGGAGTGCTTGCCATGCATGCCGGCATCGCTGGCACCGCCGCCCCCCGCCGCCGCCAGCTGCGCGAGCAGGACGGGCTGGCTGCCGGCCCCTGCTCCGACTTCTGGGCCTGGTTCTGCTGCCCTGGGCTGGCGCTGTGCCAGGAGGCGGCCCACCTGCAGGCCCGCACGGAGGCGCAGCTGCAGGCGGTCAGGGGGTACCAGCTGGTGCTGTGGTGCCACCCGAGGCACAGAGCATGAAGGGGTGAAGGAAACCCACCAGTTGCAAGGACAGCCGGCTCTACATTCCCTTACGCCCCCGCACACCCAGGCCTGAACACACCTCCCTCTGAATCCACGACTAGCCATGCGTGTTTGCAAGCGTGCATGTTGCCCAGCCCAGCCCAAGCATCCTCCTTCCTCCTTCCTGTCACACGCATGAGCTGCGTGTGCAAGATCGCAGATTGATCAGGTGTCTGCTGGTTCCAGTGCTCACATGGAAGAGGGGCGTAGCTGCAAGTAGCTGTGCACACTGAGGAACTGCGCCGGTGGGATGGAGCAACTGCCTGCAATCGAGAACTAGCAACAGGAAGGAGAGGAAAAAGAAGAAGGATGCGCTGCGAGGCGTGAAGGAAGGAGCCCAGCAACTGGGCCATCGGTGTGTGATGATCTGATCAGAGCCTGCTGCTGAGCCTGCTGTGCACAGTAACCAGCTGCCGCCTGACTCCCCATGGGTGATTCACCTAGCGTCCCGCACCTCGGCACGCAATCTCATTTCGCATCCTTCTGAACAAAATGAGGTTGAACGGCACCAAGCCAGCCAAGCGCGGCCAGCTGAATAAGGACGAAGTTTGGGACTGCATCGTCGTAGGTGAGGCACCGCCGATTCGATTGGCAGCGGCACCAATTGATGCCGCTTGTTGAACCCCGGAAAGCGTTTCAACCTTGTCCGAGCAATCGCGCCCGCTCGCCCTTGCCAGATTGGCACAACAGGCGGCGCCCGCCACGCCTGCCGCTGCCGCTGCCGCTGCCGCCCGTGCAGGCGCAGGCCCGGCCGGGCTGAGTGCTGCGCTGGTGCTGGGGCGTGCACGCCGGCGCGTGCTCCTGTTTGACTCTGGAGAGAAGCGGAATGAGGCCAGCCTGGTGCAGCATGCCATCCTAGGGGCAGACGGCTTCAACCGACGCGAGTTTCTGGAGGGGGCGCGTGAGCAGGCAAGCGGGGCCAGTCAGTTGGGGTCGTTTGAGGGTGGGGGAGGGAGAGGGCGCAGGGGAGGACAGCGGGCACCCTGTGGGTGTGATCATGCATGCGGGCTAGATCAGGGAGAACTGCGGTGCTGCTCACAAACTGGTGCGCATGCGCAGGGTGCTGGCTTGCCACCTCAGCTGCCAAAATGCCCAATTGACATCCTGGCTGGCCCTCAGCCGGACGGCTCCCTGGCCCGCCCCACCATTGCCGTCTCCTTCCCTTCCCGGGGCCTCGGCTGACCCAGCGCCCGGTCCTGGCTTGGCAGCGACCAATTGGGCACGCAGAGGGACGAAACGGGGGATAGCCAAGGCGTCGTCCCCCTGCTTTACCTTCACCTTCACCACGCACCTCGTCCCACCCATCCCGCCCCTGCAGGTGGACCGCTACCCCACCGTTCACATGGCCTGCCTGGCTGTGTACGACATTGATGTGAAGGCAGATGAGATGGAGCATGTGGGGAAACCTGGGGAGGGAGATGACCCGCCCTGCCCCCACAGCGGTGCGTGCACGACCCGCTGACCAGTCAAAAGCAACCGGCAGCCCAGGCGGGAGGTACTGTGTCGTGCTGCAAGCAACAGTGCTTGAGTCAACCCTCCTGCTGCCACATACCTTGTTCTTTGCAGTGCTGAGGAACGGGCAGCGCATCACAGAGACCCGGCACTTTACGGTGCACACAGAAGATGGGCAGAAGGTGAGGGGAAGCCGTGGGCAGCATCCCGAAAATGGGCGGAAGGTGGGAGGAAGCTGGGGGCAGGTCAGGCACATGGGGCGGGGCCAAAAGTGCCGGAGCACAGGCGCAGGGCCAAGTGCAGGTTTGGGTTGCGAGGGCGTGAGGCTTGGGGAGGGGGAGGGGCCGTTTGAAGAGGGAGGGTCCCTGGCTTGGGGCATGTGTCCCATGGCTGCCCACCCCTGCCACATGGCCTCGACCCGCCGTGTTTCGACCACAGCTGCTTGTTGCTGCACTGCCTCTCCTGTCGGTTCTCAAACCCACCCCCAATCTTCTTCCCTCAATGTCCGCCCTTGAGCCCACCCCACTCATCCCACCCCACTCATCCCACTCCCCTGCCTCGCGCCACCCCCAGTGGAGGAGCAAGAAGGTGATTTTGGCCACGGGCGTGCGCGACCTCATCCCAGATGTGCCCGGATTCGAAACCTGTGAGCACAGCACATAGCGGGGGGAAGCAGGGCCTGGTGGTCCAGGAGGATTTCGCTAGGCTGACTCCGGCGACCTCTGCCAGACGTGCCTGGCTTTGAAGCAGGGGAGCCTCGCACCTGTGCTATGACGCACACCTGCGTGCCCTCCCTCCTGCTGCCATCATGGGAACGTGGGGTGCGGCATCTGGGTGTGCCTGTACTGCAAGTCACACAACTACACACCTGGCTGAAAACCTCAACCCACTCGCCTGCCTGCCTCCCCCTGTCGCGCAGACTGGGGACGCAGCATTTGGTGTGCTCGCACAGCGTCTCATATCCATGCACTCCTGTCTGCCCCCCTTCCCCCTGCCACGCAGACTGTGCGCCGCCGCGTCTGGGTGTGCCCATTCTGCGGCACTCTCGAGTGCACACCTGCCTGCCCGCCGCCCCCCACCTTCCCTCTCTCCCCTACTCCTGCCACGCAGACTGGGGGCGCGGCATCTGGGTGTGCTTGTACTGCGACGCGTACGAATACACAGACCAGCCCATGGGGGCGTACGGCAACGGGGAGCGGGGCGTGCACATTGCATTCGAGGTGGGGAGAGGGAGGGGCACTTTGTGGTGGGGCTTTTGCGTTTTTTTATCCGCAACGAAACGTGCGACAAAGATGGGGAGAGGGAGGAGCATCGCGAGGGCATGCACATGCGATCCAAGTGCTCCAGAGGGCGACGTCGGGTGGCAGGGCGGGTCCCGTGCCGGCGCGTTGTTGTTGTGCTGACCCAATGCATCTTGGTTGGGGTTGTGCAGCTGAGCTAGATGCACAGGGAGGCCTGTTGGCGGTGCCTGTGTCAAGAGGCAGGCGGCGCAGCATGCACAGCACACGATGGCACGTCACAGTCCCGCACCAGTCGGCCGGCGCGCGTGCCTGGAAATCCTAAAACCACCTCAGCCCTGCTTCAATTTCCCGGGTTGGATCGGCCCTCTTGCCCAGCCCTGCCCCCACTTGATCCCCTGGTACCCGCCTGCCAAGTGCGCTCCCTGACCCTGCCTGCCCAGCTTGGCCACCTCACACTGCCATGTGCCAACAACCAAACAAGCTCAACCAATCTAAACAACCAAACAAGCTCAACCAATCTAAACAACCAAACAATCTCACAGAAGGCTCCCCCTCACACCCCATCCCTGGCAGATGCTGCTGTGGAGCCGCAACATCACGCTGTTCACTGATGGGGAGCAGCTTCATGCCACTGAGATGGTGAGCGGTGACACAGGCCACTTTTGGTTGTATCACTCACTTTTGTTGGTGGTAGTACAGATGGTTGGAGGTGGGTGGGCCTGCGGTCAACCTGCCGCTGCCACCCTGCCACAGTCCTTTCCTACCGCTGCCTTCTCCCCAGCTGCCGTTCGGGCACAACAAGTGCTGCGCACGCCCGCTGGCTGCTTGCCGCGCCCCCTGCTGGCTACGCTTCCAGATCACACCCTCTCTTGCCTAATGAACAGAATGACATCCTTCTTGACCGGGTTCTGCTGACCTGGCACAGCATGCGCACCTCTGAGTCGCCAAGATGAAATGCCTGCTGTGCTGTGCGGTGCTGAACTCACGGGCAGCTGCGCGAGCTGCTCAAACCTGACCTTGTAGTCGCAATTGTTGCCACCTCAGTTGTGAAGCCCCAATTCAAGCGGCCTTTGCCTGCAGGAGCGGAAGCTGATCCAACCTCGCCCAAAGTTCCCGACAACAATGCCCCGGGCATGAAACCCTTGCCTGATTCCTGTTCTTCCCTGTACAGGAGCGGCAGCTGCTCCACCCTTGGCCAAAGTGCACGCCGACAATGGCCCCATGCTTGGAGCTCTGGTCCCTGCGCTGGAAATGATTCCTGTCTTTCCACATGCAGGAGCGGAGGCTGCTCCACCCTTGGCCGATGTGCACGCCGACAATGGCCCCATGCTTGGAGCTTTAGTCCCACTGCTGCTTGTCCTTCCCTGTGCAGGGGCGGCAGCTGCTTGGCAGGCACGGCGTGCATGTCGTGGACAGCTTTAGATTAACTCCTATTCCTGCCCTTGTGGAAAGCTTAAACCTGGGGTGGAGAGCTCAAAGTCTACTCCTATGCCAGCCCTTTCCGGTGCAGGAGCGGAAACTGTTGAAGAAGCACGGCGTGCGGGTGGTGGAGACGCCCATTGCTCGGGCCATCGGCGACGGCGACGGCGAGCTGTCGGGAGTGGTGCTCATAGATGGCTGCATGGTGCCCCTCAAGTGAGGGGCTGGCGGCTAGGGTTGAACAGAGGGGTTCTGCTGTGTTCGGTGGCGGCAGCGGCAACCGGGAAACGGTACTAGCAGGGGCACAGTCTTGGTGCCGGCACAAAAGAGGCTGTGCCCTGGACTGCCGGCCATGTGCCTGTGAATCACCTAACGGGGCTGCAAGTAATGCCTGCAACCAGCTCTGCTTTTGAAGTCAGGCCCTGGGCCGGGCGCAGAGGAGCTCGCACCTGCCTAAACCCGCCTCCGCCCCTCCTGCCCCTGCCCTGAATCTTCTCTCCCCCAGGTCTCTGTTTTCCAACATGGGGTGCATGCAGAGCGGCTCTCTCCTGCTACCTCACCCTCCGCCTGCCTGCCCTGCCCTGCCCTCCTCCCGCCCCCAGGGCTCTGTTTTCCAACACGGAGTGCATGCAGAGCAGCACTCTCCTGCTACCTCACCCTCCACCTGCCTGCCCCTACCCCAGGGTGCTGGTTTCCAACACGGGCGCATGCAGAGCAGCACACCCCTGCTTTCTCACCCTCCTCCTGCCTGCTGCACCCTGCTCTTCTCCCGCTCAGCGCTGTTCAATATGGGGTGAACGCAGAGCAGGCTCTCACCATCTTGTGCCCTGCCCCGCCCTTCCCCCTCCCGCAGGGCACTGTTGCTCAACACGGCCCGCATGCAGAGCAGCTCCCGCCTGCCTCAAGGGCGTAAACGACGTGTGCATCTTCTGCCCGTCTGACTCCCTCTGCTGCCCGCTCCTCCATGCCTCACCCTGCCGGCAGGGCTTTTCAACACGGGGCGCATGCAGAGCAGCTCTCTTTTGCTTTCTCACCCTCCACCTGCCTGCCCCTGCTGCAGGGCGCTGTTTTTCAACACGGGGCGCATGCAGAGCAGCTCGCTGCCCGAGAAGATGGGCCTGCCGGCGGACAACCGGGGCGACATTGTGTGCGAGACCAAGGGCAACGTGCGGGCAATACACGGACTGTATGTGGCAGGTAGGCAAATGCACAGCCAGGGATGTGGCGGGTGGGCAGGCACACAGGAAAGCGTTTTACACAGCATGTATGTGGCAGCTAGTTCGGCACTACACGGGCTGTACGGGGTGGGTAGGCAGGCAGGGCATTGTGGGCGAGAGCAAGGGCAACGTGGGGGCAATACACGGCCTGTGTGTAGCAGCTAGGTCGGCACTACACGGGCTGTACGGGGTGGGTATGTGGGCAGGGCATTGTGGGCGAGAGCAAGGGCAACGTGGGGGCAATTCACGGACTCTGTGTGGCAAGTAGGCACACCTGGCCCCTGCTTTTACAAATGCCCCGGTCTGCATGCCCGGCCCCCCCCACCCCAGCTGGCAACAAGCGGACGCTCCCCTTCCTGGCTGCATCTGCCCCATTGGTTCTGTTCCTTCCCAGCGCTGCAGCACCTCAACAGCGTGCCGCATATAATGCTCTTCTGGCTGCTCCCCCCTACCTGCAGGCAACTGTGCCACAGCCCCTCTCAAGCTAGTGATGACGGCGGCTTCACAGGGGGCCATCACAGGGGCGAAAGTGAACTCAGGCACGTGGGCGGGCTGGGCAGTTTGTGGCTCGGGGCGCCATCACAGGAGCATAAGACAAGTTGGGCAAGTGGGCGGGCTGGGCATTTACAGCTCCGCTTTGGCAACCCGCTTGGTGTTGCATTTCCCCCCTGCAGAGCTGATGTACGAGGAGCTGGGCCTGGGTGAAGAACAGCACGTGCAGTGTCACAAAAACTGTTGTTGCATTCCTTCCCTGCGCAGAGCTGATGTATGAGGAGCTGGGGCTGGATGATGAGAAGAGCGTGCACTGTTGTAGCATTTGCAACAAGATGCTGTTGCATTCCTTCCCTGCGCAGAGCTGATGTACGAGGAGCTGGGGCTGGATGATGGAAGGAGCATGCACTGTTGTAGCATTTGCAACAATCTGCTGTTGCATTCCTTCCCTGCGCAGAGCTGATGTACGAGGAGCTGGGCCTGGATGAGGACGATTGAGAGCGGTTCGTTTTGACAACACCCACAAACAACGAGCAGCCGATGGTTGCATTCCTTCACTCAATTTTCCTCTCCTGCGCAGAGCTGATGTACGAGGAGCTGGGCCTGGATGAGGACGAGGGGGAGCGGTTCATTTGCAGCCTGGGCGGTTCACGCACCTCGGCGGGCCAACGCGCGGCGGTGTATGGCAAGAACAGGTGAGTATGTCAGCGGACCTGCGGGGAAGCGTGGGCTGGGGGATGCGGGCAGAAATGTGCACCTTGGCCGGGCAGTGTGCGGCGGCGTATGGCAAGAACAGGTGAGGAGGGCGAGGGGGGATGTTAGGCAGCCTGGGCTGGGGGATGCGGGCAAAAATGTGCACCTCCGACAGCCAGTGTGCTGCCGTGTATGGCAAGAACAGGTGGGGTGGGAGAATGGGGAGTTAGGGGAGGGAATAGGGGAGGGAAGAATGACGAGCAGT
Source organism: Chlorella sp. ArM0029B (assembly GCA_002896455.3). Taxonomy (NCBI): domain Eukaryota; kingdom Viridiplantae; phylum Chlorophyta; class Trebouxiophyceae; order Chlorellales; family Chlorellaceae; genus Chlorella; species Chlorella sp. ArM0029B. The sequence continues at coordinate 870,385 of JTEE01000022.1, read as the reverse complement.
GCAGGGAGGGTGGAGGTGAGTGGGAGGTGGGGTGGCATCAAGACTGGGGTGTGGGGCGGAGGCGGGGGGTAGAAACACTAGAAATGTGCACCTCCGTTGACCAGTGCGTGGTGGCATGTGGCAAGAGCAGGTGAGAATTGCAACAGGAAGGTAGGCTGGGGAAGGGCAGGGAGGGCAGGCGCCGGATGTGGGAGGGGTACACGGCAGCAGGGGCGAGGTGGCTCGTGCTGCGGCGGAAGCAAGTGCGACAGTTGAGGGTGAGTTGGCGAGGGGGCGAGCGGAGCAGGGGGGGAAGGAGGGGAAGGGCAGGGTTGGTAAAGAACGGGAAGAAGCGAGGGAAAGCGGTGAATGCTTTGAGACGAGGGTGGGGGAGGGGCATGACAGGGGCGTGGCAGGGGAGGGGCAGGGGCATGACTGGGGCGTGCCAGGGGCTTGGCTGGGGAGGGGCAGGGGCTGAGAGAAGAAGAAGCTCTGCACACTGCATGGGCGGGGGAGGCAGAGATACATAGTGCAGTGCACGTGCACGTGGGACAGTCACCTCTTGCAGATGTGTGCACATGCAGCAGAGCCGCCAAATTGTGGTCACCAAGGGGCTTGAAGCAAGAATGACGCATAGGTCCCTCACATCGGCCGACACATCGGCACCTCCCTGCCAGCCCAGACCACAGCACCCCACCCGCCCGCTGCTGCCCTCTGGTGCAGGAGGCGCCTGCAGCACGCCCTGTGCCCACGCTCTGTCTGCCTGTTCCCCCCCACCCCCTGTGCCGCACTCCGCTGCAGGGGGCACCTGGAGCAGCCCCATATGGCGCCTCCCACACTCTGCCTGCCTGCCCCTTCGCCCTGCGCCCACACCCTGCGCCCACGATTGGCCTTCCTGCCCCCTGCCCCCCTCTATGCTGCCCTCTGCTGCAGGGGCCACCTGGAGCACGTTGTGGTGGGGGGAGAGCAGCCCTGGGAGGACTCACAGATCAAGCGCCTGGGCTCGACGGGGGCGCAGTGAGGGAGGGAGGCAAGGCCTGGGGCAGGCCTAGGGCAGCAGGCCGGGCAAGCCCTAGGGCAGCAAGGCAGGCACCGACGCTCTGCCTGGCATACAGAAGGCACTGGGCCCATGCTTCACACATTTGAACCGTGGTTGGCACACACCACGGGTGGTGCCCATGCATCACAAACTTAAACTGCGGCCAGGGTCCCTTGGCAGCTGTGACCCTGCTTAACTACACCAGGAGGGCAGCACATACCCATGTCCTCACTTGAAACTACCGTGCAGCTGCTGTGTCCGCCCATACTATATACTACTTCATCTTGCCTCCTGCCTCTCAATCACATCCATGCGTCTGTCCCTGCACTGCCCTGCCCTGTCTGCCCCACTGCGATTGTCATGATCATAACGGGACACTGTTCATTTAATAAGCCATGCTCGGCAGCTCGAAGCGTTCTCGGAATCAACAACGACGCGGCTGCCGGCCTGGCATAAGTTGGCACCCGAAGGAATCAAATAACATTTCAAGTCCACGGGCGGGAACATAAGTCTCAGATGGGGTGCAAAGTTGGAAGGGGTGGGGGTATGATGGGGTGGGAATGTGTTGGGGTGGTAGGAGAGGACAGGTGGTGGGGAGGTCGGGGCCAGGCAAGCACAGCAGCTCAAGTGCCGAGCACAGCGGCTGCTATGCCAAGCGCACACACCAGCTGCATCTTGCCAGCAGCATGCGGCGGCTGGGCGGGAATCCGCTGCCTGCCACAGCCATCCAAGCCGCTGGGCAGGCTGCTGCCCACAGCGGATGCTGCGACCAAGCGGAACATGCCAGAGGTTTCGGTGCCAGCCTAGGCGCACCGGCCAGCCAGCCTGCGCCTTTACTCTAATAGAGTAAAGAGGCGCAGTGGTCGCTCTACTGGCGGAGCCTCTCCACCCACTCGGCGTATTCACGCACCAGGGTGCGGTGCCCGGGGCCGCCTGACACGTGGATGGCGCGCACACGGTTGCTGCTGTCCCAAATCTGTGGGGCGGGCAGGCAGGCGGGCAGGCAGGCAGGATCACGATTCAGGACAGGGGCAAGGTGTGTGGGTGGTTGAGTGCGTGCGGCGTGCACAGCTAACATCCGAACTGGCTGCTGTGCATCAGCAGGCAGGCACAGCGTGCAGGTCGCGCATGCCGTGCCCGCCACACTTTGCTGCCGTCGACGCCAACCCCATGCACGCACGGCACCCCCCGAGCCCCGGGCACGAGACACAGCGCTGGATCTGCATACTTAAGGCTGACATGGGTGGTGCATGGGGTGCCACATGCGACCATGCGAGGAATGCATGTGGGGTCAATGCAGCCAGGGCCTCACCGCGGAGCCGCTCTGGCCGCTGGTGGTGTCGAGGTTTGAAGCGACCACGCCCCTGGGGTCAGTGCGGCCCAGGCAGCCGGAGAAGGGGTTCAAGGTGCCGGCGGTTCCAAACATGCGGGTCATGCTGCGGTCACCGGTGCGGGGAGCAGTGCCTGCGAGAGGGCGGGGAAGGCAGCAGGAGGGTCAAGGTGCGTTTATGAGCACAGGCGGAGTGTCAGGGTGCGTCCAGAGGAGGCGCTGGTGGCACTGCCTGTGTAGGCGGAGGTGCGGAGGCGGGAAGAAGGTCCAGACTGCTGATGCCTGTCACTCAACACCCTCCCCCCTCAACCCCTGCTGCCCTCCCTCTGCAGCAGCCCCTGCTGCCTCCCGCCCACGCCTCCCCTCAGAGTGCACACCCCACTGGGTAGCCAGCCATGGCACGCACCTGGGTAGCCAGCAGAGGTGGCCGCAATGCTTTGAGTGGCGCAGTCCCATGCCCAGCCCAGCCAGCCGTAGCGGTCGCCAGCCCGCTCAGCCAGCCGGATGATGGCAATGTCGTGAGCAAAGTCCTGGTTGGTCTGGCACGTGCACACGCTTTGGCCGGCACAGCACACGGGGGAGGCTGCAGGAGGGGCAGCGGCGGGAGGGGCAGAGAGCAACCCACATTAGCAGGGGTTGGTGGGGCGTGAACTGGGCAGCAGCAGCGGGACGGAGGCAGGCAATGTGGGGCAGGGCAGGGCATGGCATGGCAGGGCAGGGCAGGGCAGGGCAGGGCAGCACGGAGGGTGGGCGGGCGCGGAGGGGACAGCAGAAGGTGCACTTGGTTTCACTTGGCAGTTCGAGGGGAAGAGGGGTGCCAGGTGACGAGAAGGTGGCTTGGGGGGCACGCACCTGCGTTCTGGAACCAGGTCTCGACAAAGGTCCAACGAATGTCGTGCTGGCGGTGCATGTCGGTGCACCCCCCCCACCAGGCGCGGCTGTGGCAGTGGTCGCCGCCGTCATGGCGGGCGGCTATGAAGTTGAGGTCAGAGTAAAAGGTGCGTCTGCTGGTGTCATACACGCACTGCAGTGGGGGTGGGAGGGGAGCGGACGGAGGTGGTGTGGGGTGCGCAAAGCAGTGGGCTGCCCAGGCATGCAGCATGGAAAGGACAGCCGGCACTATAAGCCCAAAGCCTAGCGGCTGGGCAGGGTGAGAAGAGCTCCAAACAAGCATGCACCCAGGACTGGGCAGGCCTCCACACAAGCGTGCACACAGCAGGCGCAGGGCCCCTTGACGGTTGATTTGAAGCCATTTGAAGCCGTTTGAACAGGGGCAACATGGGCGTGCTGCCAGAGGGGACTCACGTGGCCGGCAGTGAGGACTGTGGAGTGGCCAACAAGGGCACCGGAGCAGCCAGTCTGCAAAGGGGATGGGGGTAAGGCGGGGGGGTGTGAGCATGGGGCAGAACCAAAGCTTGCTGACCGGCAGCGCTGCTTGCGTAGCACACACACACACACACACATAAACACACACAAACGCAAGCATGGAGCGCACTGTGTACCAGGCGATGTAGCTTCCTGTAAAGCAGAAGGGAACTGTGTGGCACTGGCCTTGATGAAGCCTACAGTGCGCCAGGGGTAGTTGTGCGCTCCGTTCCAGGAACCGATCTCCCAGCGGTCATCCGTCCCCACCACAAGCAGCTTGCGGGTGCCCGGGGCGGCGGTGCGGTTGGCAGGGGGAGCCGTGACAGGCATGCTTCCACGGGAGCCAGCACCAGATCCTCCTGCACCAGAGCCCGCAGCAGCAGCCTTGGCCGTGACTGTCTTCATGTAGAGCAGGCCAGTGCTGGTGAAGCGCACGCCGGTGAGGGTGCCTGCAGGCGCCTTGCTGGCAGCGCTCGAGTGCCTGCAGGGCCGGGGTGGGGCGGGGCGGGGCCAGCGGGGCGGTGTGGCTCAAAGGGCGATCCCTGGACGGTTAACTGTGGCGTGCTGCTGCTGCTGCTGGAGCCCCGTCAGCGAAGTGTTCATGTGTCACGACAGCGCCAGAGCAGCCAAGCATGCAGAGCTTGCATGCACGTGCGGTCCCCTTGCTCCCAACCCTACATTGGTCACAACCATCTGCTGTGCATGGACCCATCCAGCCCGGCCAATAGCAGCCCAGCAACATGTGCCTCACCCCTTGGACATGGTGGAGCCCTGTCAGCGAAGTGGTCATGACAGTGCAGCGCCAGAGTAAAGAATGCACAGCATGCACAGCATGCACGCCCGCACGGTCCCACAACCCTACATCGGGTCACATCCGCCCCCTTTGCCTGCTCTGCGCAATCGACGTCCATCCAACTCGCACGCCCACTGAGCAGCCAGCCATCCAGCCCGGCCGATTGCAGCCCAGCAGCATCATGACAAGTCGCTGACATGTGCAAGATGAGTCCTTAGCATGAGCCATGTGCCTCACCCCTTGGCCATGGTGGGAGTCCACGCCCTGCCGCCCACCGTCCTCAGCTTGGCTGCCAGCTTGAAGCCGTCCTTCTGGTAGCGGGTGAGGTCCCTGGCAGTCAGGGTGGCGCCGGTGTCCACAAACTTGGGGTCAAAGGGGCGGCCGGCGGAGGAGGAGCCGGCGCCAGTGGCTTTGCCTCCTGCATAGCAGGCGGGGGTGGGAGGGGAGGGTGTGCAGCTTAGGGGTGCAGCTTCAGCACAGCGTGCTTGCAAATGGGGAGGTAGACAGGCGGAAGGAGCCGGCGCCAGTGCCAGCGGCCGAGACGCCTCCGAGTCCACCTCCTGCAGCTGCAGCCCGAGGGAAGGGAGGGGAGGGTGTGGTGTGCACGTGTATGCAGCTTAGGGGTGCAGCTAAAGCTTAGCGGACTGGTGAACGAAACAGGCAGGCACGAAGGGAGGCTGGAGGAGGGACGAGGGACATGGGGTATCCAGAAGTACAGGCAGCAGCTGCTGCTGTGCTGGATACCCTCGGGGTCAGTGTGAGGGGCTAGGGAGGGGTCACTTCCTGCAGCAAAGTGGTGGCCCATGGACGCTGGCAGGGGCATGCATGCACAGCCCTTTTGATACCCCCACATGCACCAGAGCATGTGTCACCTGAGGATCCGCGGCACGGCCCCACGCCCTTGGCGCCCTGGCACGTGGCCAGGCAGCGGTTTGCGTACGTCACGCCGTCGCGGTCGCACACAGGGGTGTCAGCTGGGGACAGGCGGATCTTGTCACAGTCACACCCTGCAGGCATGGGGAGCAGGGGTGCGTGCAGGCGAGCAAGGGTGGATGATCAAGAAACCGTGAGAAGGGACAGTGTGGCAGTGGCAAAGCACGCGGGCAGAGGCTAAGTGCTGGCACCAGCTGCCGGTCCAGCTCCAGCGGCGGTCCGGTTCACGCTCCCCCATCGCAGGAAACCGGTTTGCTTACTTTTCAAACACTTGCCTACCATTCTCTACAACAAGCTCCCGTCTCACCCTGGGCATTGGCATGGGTAGCCAGCAGGCCAACGATGGCCGCCAGGAGCAGCCATGACGTGCGCATTGCAGGCGGTGACACCGCGCCTGCACCAGAGGTAAGCAGGTAAGCACATGTGAGTAGGACGCAGCTACTAAAGTTAGGCGCGATAGAACATCGCATTCAACGATCTGAAAAGCCTTGGAAGAGGGCAGCCTGCGCTGCGCGAGCTTGGGAAGGCCCAAATCCAAGCGGCTGCGTGAGGTCAGAGAGCAATCTACGCCCATACGTGATCACCTTTCACACTGTGTGAGGACGGCGCACTGAGTTGCAAATGGGAAGAGGAGGCTGAGTAGGGGAAAATGGGAGTGGTGATCGGAGGCAGGGAGGCTGCTAAATAGGCCCCTCAAGTCCCCCAGATATCACTTCCCCACAGCTTCTCAGCTGCATTAACAGCTCCCAACCCCTCCCATGTGGGGGGGTAGGGTGTGTGCATGCAATGCATCGACGAAGGCACGCTGCCATGATTCGTTATGACCTGCAATCACTTGATCAACCACGAGCATCCATGGTGCGCTGCCCACAGCCTCGATTCACAGGCACTGGCGGCCAGTCCGGCCGGTCCGATGTCACCGGCAAATCAAATAGGCACATGCCCAGCCTTCCCCCCGCTGCACCCAAGGGTGTGCCTTCGGTCTGCATCTGCCACGCTTTACATCACGCCCATGAGATGCACAGGAGGCACAGAGGCCCCGGGGCAGCTTTCCAGGGCAGCCTGTGTCGGGTGCGTCCAGCGCCGCTTGTACAAACACTCTGCGCCGCTGGTACAAACACTCTCTGCCCCGGTAGCCAGCGGATGTACATGTGTGGCCACTGTTCCTCTCCCCGGTTGCCATGCGAAGGTGTGGCCCCCCTGGGCGTTTCCCCCCACCCTGCTCAACACTCTTCCCCCCGGGCCCCCAGAGTCGTCTTAATAGCGCTCAAATACGAGGCATCACAGCGGGCCCCCTGTATGTCACTGATTGAGGGCACGTGCCGGTACACAATGTCATGCCGGAACACACGTCATGCATGTATGCTGCCTGGCTAGCCTGGCAGCCCATCACCGTTTTGGGCACCTGCTGGGCTCACCCACATTGTTTGGCGGTACCAATTCAGGAGCTGCAGGTCCATCCCTGCAATTCCCCAGTGCCCTGTCTCTGATGCATTGCCTCTGCTGCATTGCTTCAGATGCACACTCACGTGCTGCTCGTTCACTGTGTTTTCAGGTGGCGTGGCATGCCGGACGATGCTACAGTTGGGGGTGGGGTGGGGTGGGGTGATGGGAGTGTGTAAGCGGGGATGCAGTGTGCAAGGGGTGGTGCTGAAAGAATGCCGCTTGGAGAGCGGGCGCGGCTCGCTAAGTACAACGAATCACAACGGTCACGAAGGGTTCAGTACAAGTGGGTGGGCAGGCGGGAGCGGCAGCCGGGCTCAGCGGGCAAGTGGGGGCAGCGGCCAGGGCCGCACCCATGCCGCGTTGCAAAGAGAAGGGCAGTGGAGAATTTCAACTCGTGTGTGAGTGTGTGTGTGTGGCCGGGAGCTGGGCATGGTACCATTACTGATCCCCAGCTAAGGCAGAACCGGCAGGCGGCAGCAGAGCCTCAGTCTGGTGCCTACAAAAGAAGCAGGGGCCCTGCTCAGCAGGCTGCCTCAGCAAATGTGTAGTGTGCTATGGAAGAAGAAGGTATCACTGCGGTGGAATGAGGAGGCTGCCAGCTCAGCAGCGGTACACCTCAGCAGCAGCCCACCTTAGAAGAGCAGGCTGCCAGCTCAGCAGCAGCACACCTCAGTAGGTGGCTGCCAGCGCAGCAGCAGTACAGTGGGTGGACAGTACAGCTCAGTAGGTGGCTGCCAGCTTGGGGTCCAGCCCCTGGTGCCTCCCAAACTCGTGCTGCCTGCCCACTGAGTAGCACAGGTGGGTGCCATACAGCCAGCTGTGCAGGTCTGCCAAGCTGCCCATGCCCGCCGTGTTACGCTGCCAGGCCGCCACCGCTGCCGCCTCCTTTCCGGCACGTATCGCCAGCACGTCGGGCGCAAAGATGCCCTCGTCGCTCACTGCAGCAGGGGGGGGTGNNNGGGCTGGTGCGTAAGGCAGGCGGGGGGGGGGCACAGCAGAAGCCCCGATTGGAATGTGGGTTATCACACGATCAGGTGAACGGCGGACGCCTGCATTGAGCGGGCGTTGGCAGGGTTGCACAGGCTGGGGGAGGGTGGTTCATCAGCGGAACAGGCGGTGGCGGCGCTCTGCCCAGGGACGCTGCGCGTGCTATGGCTGGGGTGGGCTCGTGAGCTGGGCAGAGCGGCTGCGGCGCCTGCTGCATCGAGCGGGCGGTCGCAAGGGGGACGTGCTGCCAGCAACACGCACGCGTGCCCCGCCCACGGCCGCAGCCCTGCCTGAAACCAAGACCTGCTGGGGGCACCAGGGACTCGCCGCTTGTCCCACCACCGCAGCCCTGCTCGCGCCACAGCAGCAGAGGCGTTGCATGTGGCGCAACACGCCCCTCTATGGCACAGCCCTGTCCCGTGACCATTTCAGCCAGCCGGCAGCCGGCATGCTTGCCTGGTCGGTAATCGAGGCAGTACCAGGCAGCACCTTGGGGCTCAAAGTACCAGGTGGCACCCCCCTGCACCCCTCTGCAAGCCCCATCCCCCCAGTGCAACCCTGTAAACGGCTTGCTTGGTCGGTAGTGGAGGCTGCAGCAGGCTGGGATCAATCAACAGACAGCACCCCCTGCACCCCACCACTGCAGCCTGCGTGCATGCTTGCCTGGTCGGAAGTCGACGCAAAACCAGGCTGGGCTCAGTCACCAGGCAGCAACCCCTGCACCCCACCACTGCAGCCTGCGTGCAATCTTGCCTGGTTGGTAGTCGAGGCAGTACCAGGCTGGGCTCAGTCACCAGGCAGCAACCCCTGCACCCCACCACTGCAGCCTGCATGCAATCTTGCCTGGTTGGTAGTCGAGGCAGTACCAGGCGGGGTCGCCATGCAGCTGGCGCCCTGCCAGGCGGTACACAAAGTCAAAGGTGGCGCGGGTGCGGGGCATGTGGAAGTCGCTGGTAACTACGGCGATGCGTCTACAGGGGGCGGCACAAGGGAGAATCCAATGTAGTACCGGTTGACAGAAGTTCAACACGTAGAAAGGAACAACATGTCCACAACCATGAAGAACCAGGATGAACTAGGATGTACTGCAGCGGTCTGCACCCTGAGCAATCGCGCCAGCCAACGACATGGGCAGCACCCAGCTGGGCGAGATGCACTGTGGACAATGCACCTGCGCCGCTCCTCGGTCCTCCGCCGCCCGGCCCTGCCCACCCTGCCACCACCACCCTGCTCCCATCCCCAACTCCCAGCCACAGCAACTGTCCCTGGGCAATCCCGTCCCCCACCGGTGCGCACCTCCACCCAGCGGGCAGCGCGTGCTGCAGCAGGCTGAAGTAGGCGTTGCCGACCGTGTCGTACGACTGCGCCTCTTTCAGCAGGTCGCCAGCTGGCAGGCCACGGCGCAGCAGGTAGTCGGCATACGCGGTGCTCTCATGCACCACGTAACCACCCGCATCGATCACGGGAGGCTTGTGCGGCGTGCCCGCACCCAGCAGCACGATTGGGCAGGCGCCTGGCAACCGTGTCGCGGCATAGGGGGTGCCGCCGCTGCCGCCATTGAGCCGACTGCTGCCGCCGCTGCTGCTGCTGCTGCTGCTGCTGCTGGCAGTGCTGCCGCCTGCCAAGACTCCCACTGCCTGCAGCGCTCCTGCATCGACTTGCTGGGTGTAGAGGTGCAGGCAGCCCTCCAATCGGCGCACCACCCACTCTGGCAGGCCGCCATCTGGGAGCAGCCCGCCACCCAGCATCATTATGGCGTCATAGGGGCCGCTGCTCAAGCTGCTTGCCGCAGGCCCTAAGCTGCTGCTGCTTCTGGTGGGGGATGCTGCCAAACTGGCAGTGGGCGCGTCAAGGAGCCAGCCGTTGGCAGTGCTGGCAACGCAGCTGCTGCTTGCACCGTTGCCGCCGCTGCTGGTGCTGGCAGCAAGGGCGCGGCATGTGGACGCGTGCGTGGGCCTGCGGTGCGGCGGCGGCACTGCCCAGGCCACTCCTTGACTGCAAGCCTGCACGCAAGGAAACCACCAGGTGCAGGAGGGTCAGGGCACTGGGAAAGTGGCGGCAACGGCTGCTCTGGCTGCTCTGGCCACCGTCTCCGCCGCCGCCAGGCCGCTGGCAGCATCCTCACGCATCCTCACTACTCCGCGCATCGCATCTTTTACTTACAGCTTGCCGCACGCCACCTATTGAGCAAGTGAGGGCCCTCATCCGCGGCGAGACGAGCGCGCTCAGTTGGGAGTGGCCGCACACGTGCTGAGTTTGCCCGTGTCGCTGCCAGGATTGCTTCGGAACGATCAGCAGGGTCCCTAGCGATGCCGAAATTTGCACCTGCTGGCACCAGCGCAGCACGGAGCACGCCCGCCTTCGAAACTGGTGCAGCTGAGCCACAGCGTCGCCTTCAATCCACTCACGGCAAATCCACTCACGTTGTAGGCCCGCAGGCGTCAACCACCGCCCTACCTGCCGCGCTCACATTGGCCCCGCCAGCCCGCCTTTATGTTGGCCTGACCGCCCAGGCCGGCTTCCGAGGTTCCCTGTATTGTCCGGGGCTTCTCCTTTCCGCGCCGGTAGAGCCCGGCCCCCTCCCCGCCGGCGGTAGCGGCAGCCCACCGACAGCTTTACCCGCATGCGGCGCCAGGCCGCAGCTTCTTGGCCGCCACCGCCCAGCACCATGACATCAGCCGCGGTGATGCACCCCCAGGAGGACACGATGCAGCAGGACATCAGCAGCCCTCTGCCCGAGGATATGGAGGGCAACGACGGCGATGGGCGGCCGACGCTGCTGGTGACGACGGTGGACATCGGCGAGGGGCGTGCGGGGCGCATCGAGCTGCGCCTGGGCGATGACCCAGTGGATGTGGCTCGTGCATTCTGCGCCCGCCACGGCCTGCCAGAGACCATTGTGCTGCCGCTGGCGCAGCACCTGGAGGAAAACCTAGCAGAGAATGCAGCAGCGGCCGCCGCCGCCGCCGCAGCCAGCGACAGTGATGGGCAGCACCCACATTACGCAGAGTCGGAGGGCGAGGTGCGTGGTTCGGACGTTATATGCTCTCTTTGCTAGGGAGCGGCGAGTGTCGGTACCTGGACCAGGCGGACGGCGGTGGGCAAAGAGGATGTAGTGGGGCGGACGCTCTCCCTGCCTTGTGCCTCGCTCTTGCTCTTGCCTGCGCCCCGTCAATGCATGCTGCCTTCTTGCCTGCCTGCCCGTGCTGCGCTGTGCAGGAGGAGGCGGCAGATGAGGCGGCGGATGAGGCGGCCACTCCCATTGTGCAGCAAGTGGAGCCCTCCACCTACAGCGAGGCCAGCCTGGGCAGCAGGGTCATCTTTGACACTCTGCCCCACCAGTATGAGGTGGAGACCTCCACCCGCAGCCTCGGCAGCTTGGGGCCCCGTCCCGTGACGGCCGGCGGCCAGCTGGACGCCGATCAGGCGCCGGTGGCGGCGCAGCAGCAGCGGCGGCCTGCCACGGCCTCCGCGGCGCCCAGCTACCGCCCCGCCTCCATCCATAGCGCGCGAGGAGCAGAGTACTTCAACCGCCCGCCGCTCAGCAGCCGCAGCGCGGCCGACTCTGATGGCAGCGGGCTGCAGTACCGCAGCGCCAACCATACCGGCGGCAGCAGCGGCGGCCTGCCAGCGCACAACCGCTTGTATGCCGACCACTTCCGCAAGCAGCGCCGGCTGGAGGAGGAGAGGCGCATGAGGTAAGGGTGCTTGCCCTTATGTGGGGCTGTAGGGTGCGAGGGTGGGGCTGCAGACTGCGATTGGGAACCTGCATTTGCGGTCGTCAGACAGAGGCTTGCCACTATTTCCAGCTGTCCAGCAATCCAGGCTCAAACTGCCCCTTTTTCTGGACCGCCAATGCTGGGATGCCCTGCCGAGGCCCGCCCCCTGCTGTTTATTCCTCAACCCTACCTCCCTACCTACACTGTGCCCTGCCTCTCACATGTCGTCCTTTCTTACCCCATGTTGCCTCTGCAGGGATCTGGAGACCCAGCTGAAGATGGAGCAGGTGCACATTGCTCCCGTGAGCAACAAGATGGCGGGAAACCGCAACGCCGGCTCCTACCGCAACTACGGCGAGCGGCTGTACGTGGAGGGGCGGCTGGAGGCGATGCGCCGGGAGCAGGATGTGAGTGGAGGTTGCGAGGGGCAGGTTGTGTAAATTAATTGAGAAGAGACGAAGTCTGAGGGGTGGCCGAAGGTGACACCGAGGGCAGAAGGCGGGTAGTGGGAAGTAATCGAGGGCACGGGCGCAGATAGGAGGCATCGTGGATTGGTGGTAGTGCAGGGTGGGAATGGTCGGGAAGGCTTTGGAGCTTGGCGGTGGAGGAGGCTGAGGAGGGCCAGAGAGTTGAATGCTTTAAGGTCATGCTGTTTGATGTCCGCTCGAGGAGCCGGCCTGGCTGCTAGCCGGGCTCCCTGCCTGTTGGAGTGCGCTCGTCTGCCCCGCTGATTTGGCCCCACATGTCCGTTTCTGCTCCTGCAGGCTCAACGCCTGAAGGAGGATGAGGCGCGCACTGAGCTGGAGCAGTACACTTTCCAGCCCGCCATCTCCAAAATGGCTCAGCAGATCAAGCACGGGGATGGCAGCGGTGGCAGCATTGAGGCGGGGCAGCGGCTGTACGGGCGGGCGCAGGGGACGGGGAGGCGTCAGGTGGGGGCTGGAGGCATGACCACTTCGGTAAGCAGCTGCGCCCTGGGGCAGGGTGCTTGGGATTGGGCAGAAGGGGTGTGTGGCATGCTGCCAGTCCAGTGCAACCGCTCCCTAGCTGCACCCACTGGTCCACCCACCAGCCCGCGCCCCTGCCTCCTGTGTCTCTACGCATGTTTTGCCCTGCAGGAGCGCATGCAGTCCATCCGCCGGGAGCAGGACGAGCTGGAGGTGGCAGAGTGCTCCTTCCGCCCGCAGATCAACTCCAAGTCGGCACGCATGATGCAGCAGCGCCAGCAGATTCTGAAGGTGGGCCGGCAGGGCGGGGCAGGGCAGGGCAAGTCGGGGCAAGCCTCGATACATTCAGTGGTCTGGTTGTTTGGCGGCAGCGTGCCGTGTATGTGCCGCCTGCACAATACCTGCTCACACACCTGCAGAACCGGCTTTGTCCTGACCAGAGGGATACCTTTCTCATGCGCAGGAGAGCGGGCTTGCCGGTTACGAGCAGCTGTACAATGACAGCGCCCGGCTGCGTCAGAAGCTGCAGGCGCTGGCTGCCCAGCCGCCAGAGGATGCCACCTTCCACCCCCAGGTGAGTGGCTGGTGGCTGGGAACATGCAGGCATGCGGTTGGGACCACGCCAGACAGCCTGCCTATCGATGGCTTGCCTGGTCAGCCTGGGTGTGGAGGTGATTGGTTGTGTGGAGCGCTGTGCTGAGCATGCTTTGCAGGCTGGGTCTTGCCTTGGCACGCTGCTGCTGCCACACAAGCTTGCTTGACTGCTGTGCCCATGCATGTGGCTCCCTGCCAGCAGGTCAACACCAGCAGCGTGGTGCTGAAGAGCCTGATGGAGGGGCGGGAGGACGGCCAGCTGGGCGGTAGCGCTGACGTGGCAGCCAGGTGAGACACGACCGAGATACCCACCTGCAACAGGCTCGCTGCCATGTGGCAGCAGCAGTGCCGGGCCCCACACTCTGCCCCCGGCATGCCCACCTACTGCACTGGCTGCTGCAATAGCATCATGCAAATGTCCTCCCACCACATTCCTCCTCCTGCCCGTTGCCAACTTTTGGCTGTCCACCCAGGCTGCTGGAGCGTGGGCGGCGGTACCAGGAGAAGCTGGCAGCTGCGCAGTACCAGGCGGAAGTGGCGCCATGTGATGCGACCACGGGGCAGCCGCTGTTCAGGCCCAAAACGTACCGTGCCCCGGCATATGAGCGCAACCCTGAGGGTATGTGCGTCGGTGAAAAACACCAGCTTTAGCGGCTGATTGAGACTCTGTAGAGCGCTGCTAGCGTTTGATGGAGGCTGGCAGCTGTGACGGCGGGCTCGGCTGAAGGAGGCTGGCTAGGGAGCGGGGAAAGTGCAGCGCTGCCCACAACCTGCCAACTTCCCTGACATGCGCCCCACCCCTCGCTCCCTCCCTGCTCTGCCCTGCCCCGTGCCCTTACCCCTCCCCCTGCTCTGCCCCCCTCCCGCCTGCAGGCGCCCCCATTGGCGAGTACCTGTACAGCATCAAGGCGGAGTGGGACGAGAGGGCAGCACGGGTGCGGGACGCCAAGGAGCAGCGCACACAGCAGAACGCGGCCTCCACCTTTGTCAACGACCGGTCAGAGGTGAGGGAGACAGGGCGGGTAGCGAGGACATGTGGGTGTGAACAGCTGCGATCTCAAGGGCTCTGCATGCATGATGAACCAGGGGTTTAAAACGAGTGGTACGCTTCATGTCTAGTACCGGAATGGTGGTACCTTTCCCCCTGCCCACCCTGCGGCGTTCTTCTAACAGTCTTCTCCCTTGGCATGCTTCTTGAATGTGTCCCCTCCCATCCCTCCCTCTCATGCATCGTTTGTGCAGCGCCTGGTCGACCGCCTGAAGCGCGAGCGTTTCCGGGCCATCTTCGACTACCTGCGCCACGGCCATCCCGCCCCCGTGCTCAACCTGCTGGAGACGGTGCAGGTGCGCCTGGATGCGGTGGGGTGTGCGGGGCAGATGGCTGCACAGGGGTCAGCTGGGGTACATCTGGGGCACATCTGGGGCTGTGCGCTGCCAGCGCAGCTGCATGCCAGTGCTTCCAGCAACACCCATGCACCACACCTGACCTCCCGACAACCACGCCACTGCCCACCGACAGGACGAGACGTTCATGGACACAATCGACCCCGAGGTCCGTGCTGACGTGGAGTTTGCTGGGCGCCTGCTGGCCAAGAGCATCCAGCGCCGCCAGGCCGCCGAGCGCCTGCGCGACTGCGCCAGCTCAGCGCCGCTGCCTGGCGGCGGTGGCGCCATGTCTGGCGCGTCCCTGGGGCCAGACACCACCCGCGGCTCTGCCAGCTTCATGACTGCCAACACAGCGGGCGCGGCAGTCAGCTCCTATGGGCAGAGCACCATTGGGGAGCTGGATGCGGCGGGCTTTGTGACTTTGATGGAGGAAGTCATTGCACGCACCAAGGGTGAGAAGGCCGAGAGGGTTGTAAAGGCTGCTGGTGACGGCTGCCAGGGTGACGGCTGCCAGGGGGAGGGCTGCCCGGGAGAGGATGTGGGCGGGGGCTGTGCGGGCTGTTTGCACCAGCGGTGTTTTGATTGGCTGGCGTTGCCTCTGATGGAAGCCCGCAATGGTTACCCCTCCGCTCCTGTTTTGCCACCCCCTGCTTTGCCCTGCAGGCCTCACCCGCCAGTACCTGCTGCCCATGCCGTCGGGGCGCCAGAAGTTTGAGGAGCCCAGCTTCAGGCCCTGCATCGACCCCCGGTCGCAGGTGGGCGTGGGAAGTGCGGGGTTGAGGAGCAGTTGCAAGTGGGGGTGACGGGCACTGCCTGAGCTCACACGGCCAAGCATGCAGCTGAGCATGCCGCACCACACTGGCTTAGCCCACCCCAGCCTGCCCTGCGTGCTACGTTCCACCCACCCATCCCACCCTGCCTTGCGTGCTACGTTCCACC
The DNA here is from genome assembly GCA_002896455.3 of Chlorella sp. ArM0029B. Taxonomy (NCBI): domain Eukaryota; kingdom Viridiplantae; phylum Chlorophyta; class Trebouxiophyceae; order Chlorellales; family Chlorellaceae; genus Chlorella; species Chlorella sp. ArM0029B. The sequence goes on along the minus strand of JTEE01000022.1, from coordinate 854,928 downwards.
CTCACATCCCGCCCACTCCGTCCCCTGCAGGCGCTGGCTGCTCGCCTGCGCCCCGATTCTCTGCCCACCTACGAGCTGCTGTACAAGACGGCAGAGGAGCAGTCAAACAAGCGGGAGGAGATGCGGCGTGTGTCAGACGCTGCCAAGCTCAAGGTGGGTGCTGGGCCAGCAGCAGGGTGGCACGGCAGGCATTGAGCAGAAGTGCCGCCTGCAAGCACCCTCCTGCCAGCCCGCCACCAGTGCTTCCTGCCAGCAGGCCACCCCCTCTCCCTGTGCTGCATGTACTGCCAGTGTCTGTCCCTTGCCACTGCATGTACTGCACTGCATGTACTGCCAGTGTCTGTCCCTTGCCACTGCATGTACAGCACTGCATGTACTGCCAGTGTCTGTCCCTTGCCACTGCATGTACTGCACGACATGTACTGCCAGTGGCTGTCCCTTGCCGCGGTTGACATCACAGTGTATCCCTGCCTGCCTTCCTGCCTTGCCACTGCAGGAGTGCCTGTTCCACCCGGTGATGGTGACGCAGCAGATGGGGCAGGAGGGGCGGGCCATCAAGCTGGCAGCAGAGCTGACGCAGGTGGGCAGGCAGGGTGTGCCACCTGTGGAGCTGGAGGCTGGTTCAGTGCACATTGCTTGCTACCCCACTGGGGACACACATGTGTGGCGGCGCATGGCTGGCAGAATCTGATCAGATCAACCAAGCTGAAAGTTGCTGTATTGCACCCCTTTTTTCTTGTCCACCCTGCAGTCCAAGCGTACCACCGAGGGCGCTGATCCGCATGGCAGTGGCAAGCCGGCCAAGCCGGCAGCCAAGGCTGCAGCCGTGATCAGGACGGGCGCCAGCACGGCGACTGCCGCCCCTGCCCCGCTCCCTGCTGCTGCCATGGCGGGCACCCACATTGCGTCGGTGCCCAGCGGGGAGCAGCTGCACTTTGATGCCCTGGAGAGGCAGATCAACGAGGCGCTCGTGAGGTTGAGCATGTCAGAGGAGCAGGTGGCTGTCAGCCTGAGGCAGGCCGCTGCAGAGGAGGCGGATGCGCCAGAGCAGCAGGCACCCGCTGGCCTGCAGGGTAGGTGGCTCCTGGGGCAGTGGTGCGGTCTTGTTTTGCGCAAAGCTGAGTTGTGGGGTGGAATGGAGCGCACTGGGAGTGCTCTGTGGGGGCACACATGCGTTGCCGCAGCCCTTGTTGCTCTGCTCTGCTGCGCCATGGGCCCCAGCCGATCACCGCACAGCCACACATGCCCTCGCCATGCGGTGTGCCGCATGTGTGTGTGGGTGCAGTGCCGTTTTGTTGAAATGCTTGTGACCATGTGTGGGTCCTCCTCATGCTCACCATGCCGGGACCTCCACCTGTGCTGTGCTGTGCTGTGCCTCGTGCAGTGGGCCAGTCGGTGGACGTAAACGGGTATCGCCTTGACTGGCGCACCATCTGCAGCTCGCCCTCGCCCGAGGGCATGCTGTCTGTGCCAGGTGAGGCACGGGAAGGCGGGGCAGTGGCAAGCGGTTGCATGCACATGATGCCTGGTCCATTGTCTGCATGGGCGGCGCTGCACACTGCACAAGTTGCCTGCCTGGGTTTCTACCTGCGTGCTAAACATCGCCTCTCTGTGCGCAACTTGGTCTGCACCCTCAATGGCCCGGACCTGCCCATTGCTTGCCCCCTGCGCAGAGATGGGGGACACTCCTGGGGAGCACTCTTCCATGGCTGGCTTCAACCCGCTGGATGACGACGATGCCAGCGCTGCCGCCTCGTGCGCTGCTACAGCAGAGGCTGGCGGTGCCACCACTGTGGCCTGGTGCGTGCCTGCCTGCCTGCCTGGGATGGGGTGCTTGTTGGGGCACTTGATGGGGGCTCGCGCAGTGGCACGCACACGGGCTGCGACATTGGCGACTGCTGTGCAGTTGGCTAGGAGGTCTGCATGCGTGGTGTGCTGTTCTGGGAAGGCCTTGCGAGTGGGCAGCCATGCAGGGGAGTGACCGACCATGCTCTGCGCTGACCCTTGCATGCTTTGCTTTTTGCTTTGCCTATTGCTTTGATTTGCCTCAGTGGCGCTGACCCTTGCATGGTTGCCTGGTTGTTTGCCTGCTGCTGCAGGGAGGATGCCTCCCAGGACGTGGTGGCTCACGTGATGGCCGGCAGCAGCAGCGCGGCCATGGCCAGCGCCGTTGAGGCGGGTGCCTCTGGCAGTGCTGGCCGCACAACAGACGGGGAGCTGAGCGGGCTGGACCTGCATGCCCTGGCCTCGACAGACCTGTCGTACGATGCGCTCGCAGCGCCAGCGGCAGTGGATGCGGCGGCAGAGGGCAGCGAGCTGGCAGCAGACGGCGGCCAGTGAGCTCGCAGTGGGTGAACCATTTGTTTGATTTTGAGCGCCTGCGCCGGCGTGAACTGCCAGCGCCTTGAGACTAACGCTGCTGTGTCAGCAGCAGGATACAGTTAGAGCTGGTGGTACACTTCTATTGTAATTTATTGCCTTCTGTATCCACGTTCTGGGGTGCTGCACGCAAGGAAGCAGAGGAGGAGAAGTCCCAACGAGCCACAACCGCATGGCGGGCAGCTGCTGAGCAGCTGGCACTTAAACTGCCCGTCACATAGCCCGTAGGCCAGAAATGGGTGAACACAAACGATGGGGGCAGGGGCGGCGTCAGCGGCCGCACTGTCAGTGCTCGCAATCTCTGGGCTGCGGGGGATGCCTGCTGCTCTTCCACGTCGCACAATGTCCCAGCCATCCGATTTGGAGATTAAAACTGGTGTTTACATGTACATTTAGACCCAGTGGGGTGTTAAAAGAAGCAGCATATACAGGTAAGGGTGTTGGCAGAGCTTATGCTGATGGGGGCCCTGTGAGGGTTATGGGCACGGCTTCAGCAGTGTGCGCGCCAGCAAATTTGCAGAAAACAGGAAGAGCAGTTTGAATGTGCTCAAGACTGCGCAGGCAGTTTCTGGCTCCCATTGCTTGGCGCGGCACCTGAGCGACAGCTGTTCCTGCACTGGCCTGCACGCGTGTGCGGCCTCACAGTGCCATGCTCTGCTGCGCTGGCGCCTGAATCGCAGGAGAGTAATACGATCCAGCACCCCGCGCCAGCCCCTGCCTGCGCGCACGCACGTGCGCTGCCTCCTGGCACAGCGCCAGCCCGGGGCAGCAGAACCAGGCGCAGAAGTCGGGGCAGGGGGCGGGGGCCAGGCCGTCCCGTGCGCGCAGCTGGCGGCGGCGAGGGGCGGCCAGCGCTGCCAGGCTGGCAGCGGCAAGGCAGCCTGAGAGGGACATGATGACGGAAGCGGTGACAGGGTCGCCGGCTGCCAGCAGCCCCTGTGCTGCTAGGTTGGTGAGGCAGCTCACAAGAGTGGGGAGGCATAAAAAGAGGCAGCAGCTGCTCAGGTAGCTGCAGGGAGGGGCAGGAGGCAGGTGCTCAGGGTGCAGGGGTGCGGCGGGGGTAGGAGGAATGCTTGGGAGAGGTGATGTCAGCAACATGCGGCATGATTTGGATGGGTCGTGCCCCCGACACCTGTCCACGTCATCACACATTCAAATTGTGAGTCAAGCACCACGCAAACAGCCGGAAGTGGGTCACAGGCACCCGCTTTGGCAGGATCCGGGGCACAATGCAGGGAGTCGCCAGGGGACTTGGAGCCCTCCATCCCACCTCCCCCTTCCCTTGCTGGCACCACTACTGTCTCAGCTCGCCCATCAATGCACATGGAACTCCGAGTCGGCAAGCTGAGCTGTGAGCAAAAACAAGCAACACGGCCTGCACAAAGCCTTGGCCCCGGCTCACCTGCCACGCCCCTCCTCCAGGTCAACGCTGTTGCTTGCGAAGACGAAGCAGGGGCACCAGCAGGCGCTGCAGCAGACGAGGGGATTGGCCCCGCACACTGCGGCCAGTGGCAGGGGCGGCAGGGCGGCAGAGAACCAGCGGGAGTGAGGAAAGGGTCGAACTGCTGCCTGGGCCGTCCAAGATAGGCTTGCGACGCCGCTGGCAGCCGGGGAGAAGCTGCCCAAAAATTGTGGGTTGAGAGAAGCAGCACTCACCCCAGAACGGCACGGCCCACTGCTGGGGCCGCACGCGTGCGGTCATCGTCTGCTGGGCTGGGGGCTGGGTTGGTGCCGAGGCTGTGCTCTGGGTTGGGGGCTCTTGGGCGAGCAGCGGGGCCGAGGCCTCCTCCAAGCCGCCCATGGTTTTAGCACGAGGCCTTGAACAGACACGGCCGCAGACTGACGGAGGCAGAGAAGAGGGGGAGGAGCTGTGATATAGGCCCCTGACGAACCTTTCCACAGGCTGGCCATGCCTGCTCTCAGCTCCACGGTACCTTCCCAGGTGTCACACAGCTCATGTTGGTGCTTTTCCTATGCCCCTTCCACAAAGTATGTGGGAACCCAGCCTCCCTGCCATGTGTGGCAGGTTCCTGCCTTCTCAGCTGTGCACCTGGCTGGCCCCACCGTGGCGGCCTGCCGCCTGCTGTCGCCACCACCCCACATCCACGGTTGAGGACGAACCCCGGGAGGAGGAACTCCACGGGAAGAAGTTCTGCATGCAGCAGCTGTGCCGCCAATGCTGGCGACACCCCCAATTGCCCTCCCTCCCCCCCACCCGAATGCCCCTTGTGTGCGGTCGAGCCACAGCTGTCAGGGTAGTTTTGTGTTTGAACAGCCGGGGGCATTTCAAAGTAGGCAACGCAGGCAGGCAAAAATCAGCAGGAGAGTAAAGCGCAAGGAGGAGCACAGAACAGGAGGATGCGAGATAGATGAGTCGGGGTATGGTGAGGCATACAAGAGGGATACAAGGCGAAGGGTGGCGGAGGAAACCACGTGGATAGTGCAACGTACCACAGGGACATGGCATCACCCCGCTGCCGGGTCATCAGAATCCATGGGAGCAGCACCATCATCCCCTGCCTCTGGCTGCTGCTGCTGCCGCTGCTGCACGGGCCGCACTTTCGGCGGCGCCTGCTGCGTGGGCTGCTGCTGCTGCTGCTGTTGACGCTGCTGCCGCTGCTGCTGTGGACGCTGCTGCCCGTCCTCCCCAGGCTCCTGCTTGGGCTCCTGCTTTGGCTGCTGCTTGGGCTGCTGCTGCTTCTGGTGGTCTGCGGGCTCCGCTGCCGGGGCGCCT
>JTEE01000022.1:800344-849730 GCA_002896455.3 Chlorella sp. ArM0029B | reverse complement strand
GCAAGGGCCGCGCCGCGCCGCCCGCCTCCTCCCGCCCCGCGGTCTGCAGGGCTGCCTGCAGCGCTGCATTGGCTGCCTCGTGTGTGTCAAAGAAAGCCTGGTACAGCTCCCCGCCCAAGCTGACCACGGCGCTCCAGGCGCCGTACTGCGCCACAACCTTATCCCCCTCTGCGATCGCGTTGTGGGGCACCGCTCGGAACACGCCGTCCTTGCGCATGGGCAGGCTGTGCCCGCTCCAGTAGGTGAGGAGGCTCTGGATCTGCGGGTGGACATGGTTGGAGGCGTGGGGGAGGCAAGGGGTGAGGCGCCAGCGGTGCAGGATGAGGCGCAGTGTGCGGTGCAGTGGCGGGATGGCAGAGGCGGGGGTGGGCAACCGGGTGGGCATTCCCTCATAATGGGCGTGTTTGGAGGTGGTGGACGTTTGGGTGGCGGCTTGTGGGCAGTTGGGTGCAGCATATGCAACGCATGCTGGCTGCTGCCCGCTGCTGCACCGAGCCTCCCGCTCGCCCTCATATCACCAGCAGCACCCACCCACGCCCTCACCCTACCCCTGCACCCACCTCCTGCGCCGCCTGCTTCTGCCGCAGACGACGCGTCTTGAGCGAGTCGCCGCGCCCCCGCGAGCGCTTGCCGCCGTTGGGCGAGCCCCCCTCGCCGGGCGTCCCGCTGGGTGGTCGCCGCACCGGCGGCTTGCGGCTCACGTCGTCTTTGGTGCCCTTGCGGCCGCAGATGCCGTACTGCCCATCTGGCAGCTTGACAAACACCAGCACGTCACCCGCCTGCATGCGGTACTTGGCCTGCACCGCCGCCGTGTTCTCAAGCAGGTACATCCTGCGGGGCGCGGGCAGCAGGGGGTAGGGGGGCAGGCATGGAGGCGGTGGGTGGCGCGGCACGAGGGGTGAGCGGTAATTGCAAGAGCGGAAGAACGGAGGGCAGGTGAACCTGGCCAAGTGGAGAGGTGAAGGGACAGGAGTGGAAGTTGGGGCATGTGCACGATGCGCAAGATGTGCAGGGGGAGCAGGACGTGGGTGGTGCCAGCCGACATTCTAGAGTACCCTGGGAGCGCTCCCCAGCCTGCGCCGCAGCACGGTTTGGGCCGCCAGCACCCACCTCAGCCCTGCGCCCCGCAGCTTTGTGCACGTGTGCTCCCAGCTGCGACCTTCCCGCCCGCCTGACCATCACAAACGCTCAACGCACCTGCTCTGGTTGTTCACCCAGAAGCGGAAGCGGAAGTTGTGCGTCTTGCCCTCTGTGTCTGTCAACGTCAAACTCATGCCGCTCTGCTGCTCCAGGTGTGGGAAGTGCGACTCCGCCTGGCTCTGCAGGGGCGAACGCTCAGGCGGGCAGGGGCGAACGCTCAGGCGGGCAGGTCGGGGGCTAGTAGCTGGGCAGGCATGGGTGGTGGTGTGGGGCAGCAGCCAGGGCGGTTGCAACTGCAGCAGCGTGCGAGCACCCACGTGTGGAAGGCCACACACATGGTAATGAGGCGGAAGCTCGTACCTTGGGAATGACCAGCCGCCCGGTTCCGTTGACGTCGCTGGAGGTGAGCACCTGCGGGATGTGTGCGGCAGGAAGTGGGTGGGGTGATTGGCGGCGGCGGCGGCGGTGGCGGTGGCGCTGGCAACCCAGACGTGCTCGCGGGCTCCGCTGGGCTCACACCGGAGGGCTCGGCTTGGTCTATCTTGCAATAGGTCGGGGCCGATACAACCAGTCCTCGCGCCAGAGGCCAACAAAGTCAAGCGAGGCAACCCGTGACTGGCTCCGCGGCGCTACGCCCACCTTCTCAAACAAAATCGTGCCCTTCATGGCCGCGATCCTCTCCTTGGCATCCTCCACCGTCAGCCTCACAGGCACTGGCTTGTAAGCCGGCTCCTTCGCCATCCTTCCAGCTCCTCGAGGGCCCAGCCGGCCTTGACTTTCGAGTGCTGGACGAGGCCCAGCCGGCCTTGACTTTCGAAGGGCCAGCCGGCCTTAACTGCTCACAGCTCGAGGGCCCAGCCGGCCTTGACTTTCGAGGGCCCAGCCGGTTTTGATTTTCGAGTGCTGGACGATGTGGGCAGGAGAGAAGTGGGGAAGAGCGCCAAGAGAGCGGGCATGGAGTGGCATTGGCAGGGGGATGCGTGGCTGCTCTCTGCCCATCCCATGTCGCATGCGCATGTCGCGGTTGGCCGCAGACCGCTTGCATCCCGGCATCTAGTAAGTGCCAAAGAAGACCACCAGTCGACCCGCTGCCTGGTTGCCGCACCCCCCAGTCTCCGCTCCGGCAGAAAGAGACGAGAGGAGCAGCTCCTTTACCGCATTTCCGACGAGCTAAGGCAGCGGGATCACACTGCTTTGGTGTAGAGAGGGGAGCGGCGGCGCGTGCAGCAGTAGCGGCGGCAGCGACGCCGGCAGCGGCGGCACCCTGGGGCACGTCTTTTTTGTCGCCGCAAACCATGTTGCTGCTTGCACCAGCTCCTCCCTGCAGCCGATCCAGCAGCAGCGTAACGCCGTCATGTCCGCAGCAGGTGGCGAGGCAACGTGCAGAACCCAGCAGACGGCGTTTGGAACAGCAACGGTATGCAGCGGTGCGACGAAGCAGCAGGCGCTCGATGGCATGCACAGCCAGCAGCAGCCCTGGCGGCAGCGGCGGTGGTCCCAACAGCCAAGAGAAGCCCTCACAGGTGCGCACCAGTATGCTGTTCCTGGATAACCTAACAGCATCACGCTGGCTTTGTTGCGGCCGCATGGCAGACCTTAGCCGCCACCTGCCCTTGATCAATCTGCCAAACAATTCATGCTCACGTGGCCCCGCCTCGCCCCGCTCCCCACCCGCCCGCAGTGGCAGCGCTTTGCTGGCTTTGTGGCCGCGGGGGATGCCAAGGAAGCGTGGCTTTCCATCAGGTGCGTCCCTCCTGTGCTATGCTGCTTGCCTGCCCCAGGAGTTGTTCCAGCCTGCTCTGAATTCTGGAGGCCATTGGCAGCCCCCCATCTTGGACACACACAACTCTTGATCCTTACAAACCATCCGAAAATCTCTGCCCTTGCCCTGCCCCTGCAGCGCGAGGATGCTGCAGCTGACGCTGCCTGCTGCGCTGCTAGCGGCGGCGCTGCATGGCAGCCTCTGGGGCGGCGCCCCGCCGGCACCAGTGGCAGCAGCAGAGGCGGCAGCATACGCTGGCGCGGCAATCGCAGCGGGCAGCGAGGTGTGGAAGGTGCTGGAGGGATTCCAGGGGTGATGCACCCACGACCCATGACGGCTTCAGAACTTGCTTTCAGACTGACCCCAACCTGCACCTCACCCCACCAACGCTCAACCGTTGCACCCACTACTTGCAACATGTGATCTCAGTTGTGTGGCGAGCAGCGTATTACAAAACGCAATTTGCACATGGCGATCATAGGCACAGAGACAGTTCAAGGCTGCTTAATGCCTGTGGCCAGACCGTAGCTTGCTGCGTGTTGGGTGCCGGATGCTCGCGTGCCGTGCTGCCGCCCCTCACTACCGACGTGAAGCGGATGAGCAGACCGTTCTGCAGTGCACCAGCAGTGAGCAGGCACCACAGGCAGGGAAGTCAGCAGAGGATCTCACTTCTGGGGCCAGTAGGTGAACACTGTGGTGCAGCACAGCAAGAACGGAGGTAGTCGCAGGAGGGCACAAAGGCCAGAACACGGACGCCACCACAGGAATGCAAGCGGCATGGACAGAGTTGAGGCATGGAATGGAGGGAAAAGAAAAACATATMCCAGCCGTATCTGTGCAGCATGAAGTGCTTGATACATGCAGCTCATCAAAACTGGTGTGTTTGCTGTTGGTGGTACCTTTCTTGCCGCACCCATGTCTTGGGGTGCAGCGGCGCCGACCACCGGGAGGTTGGGTGCATTCGTGCAGGGCACAGTGGCTGGAACGACCCGCCGCTCGCTGCCAAGCATTGCAATCGGCATAGAACAGAACAGAGTGCGGCTGCAGCTTGCGTGCAGCATCCAGGTGCAGGAAGGCAGAAGAAGCGGCAGCGGCGGTGCGGCCAGCGGGCGGCGGCAGAGCGGCAGTGGCGGCAGGCGGCACGGGCGCCGGAGAAGCCTTCTGCAATGGTGCGCATACAGACAGCACGCCATGCTCACCCGGGGCAGGCGGGCAGCGATGAACAAGTTCCAGAGCAGCGAAGTGATGGAGACGCCGGGCGCCAGTGTGCTGCAGATGCCACCGCCAGTGCAACTTGTGGAGCTTGCATCGAGTCGAGATCGAGTGCAGCTGCCATCAAGTTTCTTGTCCAGTTGGCCTGACAAATGGAGCAAACCCAGGGGCCCGTCCCAATCGCTTGGGATCAAGTGCACTTGCATAATTGCCTGAGTCCAGACCTTTGGCACGGCTGCTGTCACAGCGCGCCGGCGCTTGGCCTCACCTGCCCGTTGCCGCCCCCCAGCGGACGCCATTGCACGGAGGCATTCGTAGGCGGCGAGCAGCCAGCTCCACGCCGCGCTGTAGTGCTCGCAGCTGTTGCTCCCCCGTCCGCCTCCCGCTGTGGGTGGGTCTGAGCACTCCGTGTTTGCCCAGAGAGGATTCAGTCAGTACCAGATCAGCACCAGAAGGGTAGGTGCCGGAGCAAAGCGCTCTTAAACAGGTGCCGCCGCCGCTGCTCCCGCCCCTGCCACGCAGTTGCCCTACAGCGCACCCGCACACTTCCCGGTTCTGCGAGCCGCACACCACCGATGCCTGCCCTGAATCCTGCCACCCTCTGCAGTCCCCATGAACCTCAACACGGCACCGTTGCCTGCCCTGAATCCCGCCACGCCCTGCAGTCCCCATGAACCTCAACACGGCGCGCAAGGCACTGCGGGAGAGCCGCACCCTCTCCCTGCGCCGCTCGTTGGAGTCTCAGCCCCTCAGCCTGACAGTGAGCACGGACACAGAGACGGCGTCGGCAGTGGCGGCGGGTGTCGCGCGCGAGCAGGCGGCACGGGAGGCCACAGAGGAGGCAGACCTGGAGTCAGCCCTGCTGCTGCCCCGCAACGGGCAGAGCCCCTTGGCGGCGTCGCCGTCAGCGGCGCCACCCATGCCCGGTGCGGAGGCCAACGGAGGGAGCACGGCAGAGCGGGCCAGCCTGACCTCACCATACCAGGAGAACCGAGACTCACGCGCCCTCTGGCGCCTCGCCCGCAACAACCTGGGTGGGTGGGCGGGTTGGTGGGTGCTGCACTGCACGTGCAGTTGGTGTCTGGCGGTAGGGCACGGCTCTCGCAGGGTACAATGTGGCATCTTTTGTTTGTGCATGCGTAGTCACGTGGGATGCCTGTAGTGGGTGCTGAGTGCTGATGTCAGCAGGACGTGGGTGCTGGGTGCTGATTTTGAGCCGGCAAGAGGGCGGCGTGTGGCATTGCCTGGCCTGAGGGCAGGCTGTGCCAGTGTACCTCGTGGGTGCTGGGACGCCACCTGGGTGCAGGCATCCGGTGTAGCTCGTGGGTGCTGCTGCCACTTGGTTGCCCGCCAGTGTCAGTATAAGCTGCTGCTGCCATCTGCGGAGCCGGGTGGCGCCTGCCTTCGCAGCTGTGTGCATGCTGTGCATGGCATGTGAGGTGCCTGCAGCCCTGGGATGCCCTGGGATGAGTGGCCACTCTGCCTATGCCACAGCACAGCTGCCTGCCGGCCAGGCCTTCTCACACCTTCTTCCCTTGCCACACCGCCGCTGCCAAGCACTGCTGCCAAGCACATACTACGTGCTCCTTAAAGAAACCCGTTAGTAACTGCCAGTTAGTCATGACCTTCCATCCCCCTGTGCTGTTGCTCTTTCCCCGGCCCCGACCCGCTGGCCTGTCGTTTCAAGAGTCAGGCCATTGCCACTGCCTCTGCAGACCTGCCCTCTGTTTTCCCTCTGGCCCCGCACTGCCTACTTTGCGGTGTGTGAGGCATACGACGGCCACTGCACACTTGCCCTTTGTCTTCCCTCTGACCCCGGACTGCCTACCTTTTGGTGCGTGCGTCAGATTACGGCCACTGCACACCTGCCCCGTGTTGTCCCTTTCCCTCTGACCCTGCACAGCCTGCCTGCGGGAACCTCTTGTGTCTGCAGGCCTGTCGGTGCGTGAGTCTGATGACGGGCATGCGAGGGTGGAGCGCATTGCTGTGGGCACCGCGCTGCACCCCTCCCCCTCCTGGCAGCGCGTCACCACGGTGCCCTCGCAGGAGGGGGCACGCAGCATTGCCGACTCGTTTGTGCAGATGCTGGCGGGCAAGGGGCTGGGCACAGGCACCGCCCTGCGCAGCGATAGCTCCCTGCTGCGCCGCCCCGTGGCACCAGGTGACCTGGGTGCTTGGGGGGGCTGAGGTGATTCGAGGCGGCGCCAGAGGCGGGTGACCTGGGTGCTTGGGGGGCCGGGGTGGTGAATGGACTTTCCAGATTACAGTATTGAAGAAGTAGTGAACCTCTGACCTTGAGCAAAGACCTGGGTGACCTGGGTGCTTGGGGGGCTGAGGTGTGTTTGGAGGCGCCAGAGGCGGGTGACGGAGCAGGCGGCGAGGCTGGCGGGGTGGGGCTCAACACTGCTGTTGCCTCGCAATTATTTGTGGCATCATGCATAGTGCGGCACGGGGATGGCACTGTTTGCTGACCATTGCAGCCCTCTCCCATGTGAGCGCGCGCACGCCGCCTGGCACCGTGTGCCCGGCAGCCACACCAAGCCGCTAACCACCGTCGAGTGTCGCGCCCGCCCCCGTGCGCAGGCTACTTTGCGCCGCGCACCGACGCCAAGGCTGTGTGGCACATGCTCACATCTTCCTTCATCAACATCATGCTCATCTGCCTGCCGCTGGGCATCTGGGCGGGGCTCACAGGCGCCAACCCAACCCTCGTCTTCTCAGCGGTGCGCACAGCACGGCACAGCGTGCGCAGCACAGCGTGCACAGCACGTGTCCGGCGGGGGGAGTGTTAAGCGGCGCATGGTCACCAGTGTCGGCGGCGCAGCACGGCACAGCGCATCGCAGCAGGGCGTGCTTCTTCTCAGCGCTGCCTTCGCGCAGCAGATTGGGGCAAGGAGAATCAAATATCGCGGGGCAACCATGCAGAGGAAGCAGCACGGGCAGCGCGTGTGGCAGGGGCGGCCCTCTTGCCCTCCAAACTGCTGCTTTGTCTCCCACGCGGGTAGCAGTTCCAAGCATGCATATTCTTACACATGCATGCTGCCCTCCTGCCCTCTCATGTGCCTGCAGAACTTCCTGGCCCTCATCCCGCTGGCACTGTTCCTGGGGGAGGTGAGGGGGCACAGCAGCAGAAAAGGGGTGCTGTCTGGGGTGTGCAGAATGACCCGTGCCTTGGTAGGCATGTGCACCAATTGGTGCTCACATGCTGCCCATGGTAACGTGGTAAGGTCGCGTATAATTATACTCCGGGATCCCACCATTCTATGCTGCCCATGCGCTGCTGCTCACCCGACAGACGATGCTGCCAACACGACCACACCACCTTTGCCGCCGACAACTGTGCTCAACTTGCCCCACGATGGCCCCCCTCACACCCCCTCATCCTTGTCGCCCTTCTCACTCCTTGTACTGCCTGCCCGCCCGCCTGCCTGCTTGCTCTCCTGTTTGCCCGCCTGCTGTCCCGCCTGCCTGCCCCTCCCTCGCCCTCCTCACTCCTGTGCTGCCTGCCCGCCCGCCTGCCTGCTTGCTCTCCTGTTTGCCCGCCTGCTGTCCCGCCTGCCTGCCCCTCCCTCGCCCTCCTCACTCCTGTGCTGCCTGCCCGCCCGCCTGCCCACCTGCCCGCCCTGTGCAGGTGACTGAAGACCTTGCTGTGCGGTTTGGCGACACCATTGGGGGGCTGCTGAACGCGACGTTTGGAAACGTGGTGGAGCTGTGAGCTTGGGAGGGGAGGAAGGGAGGTGTGGTGAGGGCCCTGGTGGGAACTGTGTGCACCTGGCGGCTTGAGAGCTGGAGAGCTGGGGAGGGCTGTGAGCTGGGGCCAAAACAAGCCTCCCCGCCCGCCCCGCCCCCCTGCAGCATCCCTACCTGCACTGACCCCCCATTCATGCCGCAACTTCACCCCGCCCCCTGTCCCCCTGCAGCATCCTGAGCATTGCGGCGCTGCAGCGCGGGCTGTACACCGTGGTTGCCACCTCCCTGATTGGGTCCATCCTCTCAAACCTGCTGCTCGTGCTAGGTGGGTTACCGGGGGCGGGGTCAGGGAGGCTTGTTTTGGTTTTTTGAGAGATGGGGGAGAGTGGTCCTGCTGTGTTTGCTGCCCAGGGTGAGGCGGTGGCCTTAGGGCAAGTAGCGTGTTTTCAGGGTGCTTGCTGCCAGGGGTTAGGCGGGGTTCAAGGCAGTGTCGACAAGGCAGCGCGGGCTGTGCGCTGTGATTGCTATATCCCTGTGGTGCCCACCTCCCTGGCCTGCCTTGTGCTTGTTGTGATCGGCATCAAACCCTGCCGAGCACCCGCAAGCGCATGCTTCCCCATGGGTCTGCCCCACCACCGCTTGCCACACCTACACCGCCCTCTCGTATGCGTGCCTGCCCCACCAATCCACACACCCCCTCCCTCCACACACCTGGAAGGCATGTGCTTCTTCTTTGGCGGCCTCAAGTACAAGGAGCAGAAATTCAGGTGCGCCCCAGCTGCCAGCAGTGTTCAAGAGCAAGAGGCCTGGGGGTCAGCGGAGTGAAGACTGGCAAGAGCTGCCCCCATGCCCTTTCTTCCCCTCCCTACCCCCTGTACCACCCTGGCCAGCACTGCGAGCCCCTCCCCATCGCCATTGCCTGCCTGTGCCCCTTTGTCTGCACTCAAGATTTTTGACCTGGAGACGGCCTTGCCACTTGGTCACTTGGTTTAGTATATGTTGCACCTCGCCCCTGCCGCTCTGTGCCCTGATCCCTGAGCACTTGGTTAAACATGTGTTGCATCTTGCGCCTGCCGCTGTGCCCTCATTGCTTGGGCCAGGGACACCAGCTCTCACTGTGGCCACCCAGATAGGATTAGTGTTCAGCAAACTAAAGCCTACACCTGTAACCCTAAATCCTGAACCCTAAACCCTAAACCCCCTGACCGTGGCCACCCAGGCCCCCTCCGCTCCCCACAGATGCCCACCTGTGTTCAACCCCTGCTTCACCCTGCAGCTCTTTTCCTGCTGTCCCTTATTAAGTGCTGCCCATATAACACCTCTCCTGTGCACTGCCCCACCCCTCCTCACCCTGCCCCCGCAGCACCCTGGCAAACAAGTTCCCTCCACACCCTGCAGTCCCCGCCCGCGCTTCATCCTTGTGCCTCGCTCCTGCCCCTCCCCTCCTGCCCTCATCAAGCCTCGCTCCTGCCCCTCCCCTCCTCCCTAACCCCTAACCCCCTCCTCTCCTCACGCCTCACTCCCGCCCGTGCCCTCCTCCCTACCCCCCCTGCAGCACCCTTGCAAACAAAGTGAGTTCTTCACTCCTCTTCATGGCTTGCATCGCCATCATCATCCCTTCAACCGCCAAGGTCCTTTACGGCGACGAGGTCATGACAAGTGAGTCGAGGACGACGTTTTTCTTCTTCTTTTATGACTAGTTTGATGAAGTCCGTAACTTGTCGTCAAAAAGCACGGAAACATGTCTCTTTCTTTGTGAGAGACAGATTGGTATTGATTCGTCAAGCACATGGCAGCAGGGGCAGGAGGTTGGGGGGCACAGGCTGACGAGGGTGGTGTGTGGGGAAGGGGCAGGGCGAGGGCGAGGCTGGCAGAATGTGTGTGGGGTTCGTGGGGACAGTGCCCCGCGCCTCGCCTGCTGTGCCCTACCCGCCCTCGCGGCGACCGCCTGCCTCCCCGCGCATGCAGCACTCCGTCCCGTCCCCGCCCACCCGCATGCCACTCACCCTGCAAAGGTCACTCGCATCTCATAAAGCCAGCCCAGGAAGCGCAGCACACTTTGGTGGCAGGGTGGGATTCCCGGAAGGCAGGCTGGTGTGCTAACACCCCCTGTCCCGGTCATTTAGAGGCCAAAGGACTCAAGTGTAACTGTAACGATAATAGGGTGTGACCCTCATCCCGCTGCACCTTTCCACCCACACCCCTGCAGAGGATGTACTGCTCAACCTGAGCCACGCCATCGCCATCATCCTGATATTCATGTGAGCAACAAACCACATTTCCCGCCCTGCTTTAAGCACATCTTGCATGCCCCTGCATGCCCGCTGTCCCTCACTCCATCCACTCTCTCTGTGCTTCCAAACTGCTGCCCTCTTGAAAACTGCTGCCTCTTGCGCCGGCGGTGTGCTGCCGTGCCCATAATGTGCTCCCTCTGTGTAAGCGACACTGCTGCGTCTTCTGCGCCGTGACATGCTCTCTGTTGTGTGCATGCTAGAGGGGTTGCACGAGAGCCAACCGACACGCGCCCTGCACTCCCAAGACTTCCATGGCACACCCTCTTGCTGTGCCGTGTTGAACTGGTGGTACGGGAGTCGACCGACATGTGCTCTGCCCTCAAAGCCCTTGCTGTGTCACGCCCGCCTGCTGCGCCCTGCTGTGCCTGCGCATTGCCTCGCAGTCTACGTTAGGGCATGCAGAGGGACGAAACGGGGGATAGCCTATGCGAATTCCCCCTGCCTTTACCTTTTCCGTTCACCTTCTCTCTGTACCTTTACCTGTGCCACCCTGGCCTGTGCCAGCCAACATGTGCTCTGCCCTCAAAGCCCTTGCTGTGTCACGCCCGCCTGCTGCGCCCTGCTGTGCCACCCTGGCCTGCAGCTACTGCGGCTACCTCTTCTTCCAGCTCAAGACGCACGCAGACTACTTTGCTGTGAGTGATGCCTTCCGCACGCCCCCTCCAACATGCGTCTGATTTTACCTGCGAGCTGTGTGCTGTCCACGCTCCTCCCAACATGCGAGCTGGGTGTCGTGTGCTCCTTCCAACATGCATTTGCTTTTACCTGCATGCTGTGTGCTCTCCACGGTGTCAGAGATGCCTGCTCGTTGCTGGGGTTTGCTGGGGTTTGCTGGGGGTGGGGGGGGGAGGGGTGCTCAAAGCAGTGTGGGGCCGGTGCGTCGCCTCCACACCCAGGCCAAGCTCTTTGGCCGTCAGCGGGCTTGCACTGTGCCTTGTGGTGTCTGTGAACCGTGCGCAGCGTCCGGCCCTGGCAACGCCGGCCACCACAGCGCTGCGGGGGGCGCTCGTCCTCAGCCAGCCGCCTACCTCTATCCTGGTGCACCTTGGGCATGAGGACGGAGTGGGCGGCTCCGCAAGGCTGCGCATGCACCGCCCTCGGTCATGCACCTGCGCACAGGCCGTCACCATGCAAAGTCTCACTGCCTGGCCACCTCCCGCGCTTTTCCCTGCCCTCCTGTCCTGTGCAGGGCGAGGAGACTGATAGGGTGCCTCTGCACACAACTGCGCTTGTACTTCCCTCTTATCATGCACCTGCTCACACATGCCTTCCTACCACCCTGCTCATTGCCTGGCCACCACCCACCCCCTCTCCCCCCGGCTTGCTGTCCTGTGCAGGGAGAGGAGACTGATGGGGTGCCTCTGCACACAACTGCGCTGGTACTCCCCTACCATGCACCTGCTTGCTGCCTGGTTGCCACCCACCCACCCACCCTCCCCTCCTGCGGTCCACTCTGTGCAGGGGCGAGGAGACTGATGGGGTGGCTTATCATGCACCTGCTCACACTGCCTTCCTACCACCGTGTTCATTGCCTGCCCACCCTCCCCTCCTGCTGCCCACTCTGTGCAGGGCGAGGATTCTGATGAGGTGCCTGCGCTGAGCCTGAGCGGGGCCATGGGCTGCCTGGTGGGCATCACACTCATCGTGGCAGTGTGCTCAGGTGCGTGTGCCAGGCTGGCAGGCTGGGAAGCCAGCTGGTAGCTGCTTTTGCTGAGGGAGGGGAGCAGACGCTAGTTGCGTGCCGAGGGCAGGCCCGGGTGGTGGGCTGCCTGCAGAGGGAAGGGGCAGGTGCCTGGCCTGCCTGGTGGGCATCATGCTCGTCGTGGCAGTGTGCTCAGGTGGGTGCGCCAGGCTGGCAGGGCGCGCGGCAGTGGAAGGGGGCAGAGCATGTGGCTGCGAGGCTGGGTTGCTTGGGTGCAGCGGAGGCGTGCAAGAGGCAGGGCAGCTTGCGAGCCAGAGGCATGCAGGCAGGGGGCCAGAACAGGTCATTGATCAAGGCTGCCGACCGCTTTGATTCAACCCCTGACCTCCACCCCACCTCCACCCTGCAAAATGGTTGCATTCCGCGCTCGCACCCTTCAGCCCCTATGCCTTTCATGTTCACCCCAGCTTCGTTTCACACCCCCACCTATGCACATTGCCGGACGGATGCATTGGCACCCTTTAAGCCCTCAACTACTACGTTCCCCTGATCTCTCTGGCCCGCTCTGTCTCACGCTGCTCTCACATTTGCGCCCCTGGCGTGCAGAGTTCCTTACCGGCGCGATTGAGGCGGTGAGCGAGAGCAGCGGCATCAACCAAGCCTTCCTGGGGCTCATTGTGCTGCCCATTGCGGGCAATGCAGCGGAGCACATTACGGTGGGTGCAGGGGTTGAAGATAGGGGGGGTGGCGTGGGAAGGTGCTGGGGAAGGCGTCGCGTGAGAACTGGGGAGGGGCAAGGACAATGGAGCGGAGAGTGAAAGCACGTCAAGGTGGGCGAGGGGTAGGAAGGAAATGGGCTGGCACGGAAGGGCGCGGCGGAGCACTTCACGGTGGGTGGAGGGGCTGGAGGTAGGGCGACGGCGTGGGAAGGTGCTGGGGAGGGCGTCACATGCGCATTGGGGAGGGGCAATGACAACAGAGGGATGCAGGGGAGGGGCATGCGTTGGACCTTTGATGGAGCACAGCAAGGGCGACATGGGAGGCGGGAACCGGTTGGCATTGGGCGGCAGGCAGGCTGGGTAGGACAGAACCAGCCCTGCACTGCTTCCGCCAGGCCACCCTCACACACACCTTCATTTTGTTTTTGTATGTAATCTCACTTTTTGTTTCCCGTGCCTGCCCGTCTTCCTGCAGGCCGTGTTTGTTGCTGTGAAGAACAAGATGGACCTGGCCATTGCAGTGGCCCTGGGATCCTCCATCCAGGTCAGCATGTGGATCGCATGTGTTGTGTACTGGTTTGGCTGTGCTGTGCTGTGCTGTGCTGTTTCATGGGCCGGTGCCGCGCTGCGCTGTGCTGTGCACCGCGCTCCACCCTCCTGCTGCTGCTGCGCCCCTACCATCCCGGCTACCTGCGCATGCCTCCCCGCCCTGCCGCGTCGTCGCTCGCCTGAGGTGTACCCTCTTAGCTAGTCTAGTCGCTACAGCTTGCCACATCCCCTGAAGAGGATTCAACTTCAGGACGAACCAAACCTGAGAGGTGTGCCCCCTCGTCTCCCTCCCTCCCTCCCTGCCCCGCAGATTGCCGTGTTCCTGATCCCCGTGGTTGTGCTGGTGGGCTGGGCCACGGGCCACGATTTCACCCTCGACTTCGACGCCTTTGCGGTGCTCATGCTGACGGGTGCGTTGCAAATTATCATCTTAGGATGAGTGTGGGACACGCTTATTGGGAGGGAGTCGAGGGAAACGCAACATTGTCGAGAGTCACCCTCAACTTTGACGCCTTTGCGGTCCTTATGCTCACGGGTGCGTCAACCGCAACCTCTCAGGACGCGCTTGTTGGGGGGTTGAGCTCAGCAAAGGCAGCATTTGAAGCTTCAGCGAGGCCTTTGCGGTGCTCATGGGCGGGTTGGCGGGTGACCGAATGTCCGAAACTCGACGCGCATGTTGGGAGGCAACCTTGTGACACCTCACTCTTGACTTTGATGCCTTTGCGGTGCTCATGCTCACAGTGAGATTGTGAGTGAATGCAGCCTCTTGGCACGTGCTTGTTCGGAGGTAACCAAGGGAAAGCGACATTTTAAAAGCTTATGCTCAACTTTGATGCCACACTTGGAACCCTGCCCCGCTGCCCCGCAGTCTCCGTCATCCTGGCCTACGTTGTGAGCTCGCTCGGTCCATCCTCACCCAACTTTGGCCCTTATACTCTCAAACCCCAACAATGCAATTCACCCCTCCCCCCGCCCCTCAGTCTCCGTCATCCTGGCCTACTTTGTGAGCTCCGACGGCTCCTCCAACTGGCTGCTGGGCCTGCAGCTTGTGGCCACGTATTGCCTCATCGGATTCGTCTTCCTGCTGGAAAAGGTGAGGGGGGCGAGTCCGGTGAAATGCAACAGTGGACGACACCGGGCAGGGCCGCTGCTGGTGGCCACGAACTGCTTTATCTTTGGCTGGACGTGAGGGAAATGCAACAAGGAAGCAGCCAGGGCTGGACCAGCATGCAACAGGGGGGATGGCACAAGGCAGGGCTTTGGGCAGGGAGCCTTGGTGGGCTTAGGGAAGGGCAGGAGGAGGCAGGATGATGGGTTAGGGAGCAGCAGGAGCTTATGGGAAGGGGCAGGCAGGGTGCGGCAGGGCGGCAGCGGCGGGGTCACACCCCGTAAGACAGCCTGCCACACCACACACTGCCCGCCGTCGCTGCCCGCCGTCGCCCCTCCCTGCCCTGCTCGCCCCGCCTGCATGGTTAGCCAATTGCTGGAGCTTGCGCCATCTTCAACTTCTCTGTGCTGAAGCTTGCGCCAACCTGCACCTCCTTTCTTCCCGTGTCTGCCCCAACTTTTTTTCAGGAGCCCACGAATGTGACCATGGGCAATTGGGGCAGGAGGTGACGTGGCACAATGCGTCAGCAGCACAAGCTGGTAGCTGCAGGGCCAGCTAGGAGAGCTGGCTTCCGGCAGCCGGTTCACACGACCTGCAGGACAGTGCCGCGCTGGCACTGCGGCTGGGGAAGCTCCCCAGAGGGTCGTGCCTCCTCATCTCCCTCACCTATCAATGGCATTTCTTCACAGCAGTCGCCCGCCCTGCCCACCAGGAAGGGCTGTCCTGTCCATACTTCGAGCTAGCCCTGTGTGCATACAACCTACGTCCTGACCTCACTCACCGTTCCTAGCCCTATACGGCCCCCACCCTTCTCCGGCCTTTTTGTACGCGTGTGTGTCGCTTGCCTTTTGCACTCCCGCCCGCCACCCACCACCCCCTGTTTGCCCGCCAGGTCATTCCTCGCACTCATGTGCAGTGTATACTACCTGGCCCCCCCCCCCTGATCGACCACTCAACACATGTTTCAGCTTGCTTTCGGCAGATGTCAACAGAGCAGCGCAGGAGTGGCACATTTGACATTTGCTCGCCCACGCACGTGGTGCTTGCCCGGCATGGGATTCGCGGTTCAGAATGGGCCGTGTGAATATGCGCCCCGCAAGGGCGTGTGGCCCTATGATGCGGAACACTACATCGGCAGCAGCACGCAGGCGCTAAGCATGCAGGCGCAGCTGCACAAAAGGAGGGGTGGCACACAGGGGACATTCTGCAGCCGCTAAGCATGCAGGCGCGGCTGCAGAAGGATGTGTTGCGCTCACGCCCCACCTCCGCTGCCCTGCTGCTGCCCCTGCCCCTTCTTCCCCTGCTTCAGCTGCTCCAGCTGCTTCTTAAGGAAGGCGGCTTTGAGGCGCTCTCGCTTGCGCGCCTCTGCTGCCGCACGCTGCGCCCGCGCCGCTCCCGCCTGTTCCCGCTCCTCGGCTGCTTCGTCAATAACCTCGTTCAGCAGCTGCAGGGAGGTGGGCGTGTGGGGAAACGGGAGGCAGGTTGAAGGGATGAGTATGAACTTGCTATATGAAGCAGGCCAGGGAGACCAGTGAAGGGTGAATTATTTGCCAGGAGGCGTGCTCCACGCTCCGCTGCCGTTCCTTTTGGTCATTCCTTGAAGAGCTGCGGCCAGGACGGGAGGAGGGCGGCGCCACTGACAGTGTCACACGGTGTGGCGTGCATGACGAATAAGACTGAGTCGTCGCTTGCACAACGGATGCAATCATCACAAGCACAGCAGCTGCGATGCAGACGTAGGGCAGCAGAGGGGGCTGACTTGTTTCAAGTCAGCCAACAAGCTGGGAAGGAGCAGGGGCCGCCTGCCAGCCTGATGCTCGGTCCCCCGGCTCCCGCCTCACTGTTCCTGTAAACCCATGTCCCACACTCTTCCGGCCCACTGCCGGACAGCCAAGTGCGGCCAAAAGTTGGCTGGGCCGGACAGAGAATGGGCCTGTGGCCACAGCAGGGTCGGGCCAAAAGATAACAGGAAGAAGAAAAAAGGTCGGGCAGGCTGGCGCTGGCGCTCGGCAACCCTGCCCGGACAACTTCCAGCCCGGGTGCCCCCTCACCTCCCGTCTCTGCTTCCGCAGCTGCTCCGACTGCTCTTCCGCCGCCATGGTTGCCTGCTCCTCCGCCTCCCAAGACCGCCGCTCCCGCTCTCTCGCCATGTCAGCATGCATGAGGCCGCCTGCACACATGCCAGGTGGCAGTCAAGGCGCGTGAGCTTTGCAAACAGCGCATGCGCAGTGCAGCAATGCACAACCAATGAAGCAGTCCGGGCCGGACTGCAGCACTGGGTAAACACTGCCCAGGCGCAAGGCGCTTGGCATGCCGCCCGCTCCAACTTGCACCAGCGCCCTTGTTTGCATCCAGCAGCAACCCTGACTGGTGCCTCTGGCTTGATTTCCTGTCGGTTTCCTCAACCCAACGCCCTCGGGCTGTAATCTTCTTATTCTTCTTCTTCATCCAGCATCAATCCTCCCGCTTTTCGATTCTCAATCCTCTCTAGAACCTCCCCCTCCTCCAGCATCAAAACCCTTCTCCCCTGCCGCAACATTCCTCCCCAGCCTCTACAACACCATCCACCCTTCCTGGCGCTTGTTTCAACCCCACCCGCCCTGTGCAAGCCGTAAGCACTGCAAAGCTCAGCACCGTACCCACCCGTATTCCCTGGGGCCCCATCCTTAACAGTGCCTGCAACCCACCTGTTTCTGTGTGTACCGCAAGCCCTGTGGTGTCCACCTCCCCCTGCTGCCCCCAGCCGCCGCCGTTGCCGCTGCCTCCCCCCTTCATCAAGAAATCGACCTCATACTTTGCATCTGCAGGGGGTAGGGGCAGGGGCAGGGGCCGGGGCCGGGGCACACTTTCGTTGATTCACACAGCCAGTTTGTTTTTTAGACCCTGTTTTCATGTTTTCATGTTTTCAGGGCCTTGTGGTGCATGCCTCGTCAACCTCTCAGGATTTGGTTCGTCCTGAAGTTGAATCCCCTTTCAGGGGATGTGAAAAGCTGTAACGACTAGGCTAGGGGCCGGGGGCGGGGGGCAGGGGACACTTACAGGGCAAGGGAACATGCAATGGAGGGTGGTTGCTGGTCCAGAAACACTCCTTCACGCTGGCAACCACCCTTTTCGAACAGAGGTCCCCCCACCGTCACTAGCTCGCCCTTGTCCAAAACCGCCCTCAATGCCAGCCGCTCACGCAGCGCCGCCATGCCATCACACCAAGCCGCACCCCTGGCTCTGGGATCCCACCCGCCCATCCAACACATCATCTCACCCTCATCGCCCACATCGCAACCACCTCGAGGCCACACACACAGTTGCCTGATTACCCATACCATAAGCAGAGCAGCTGCCGTGTCCTCCTCAACCCAGCCGCCTCCCATTCCGTCTCACTATCTCGCCCATCTCACCGCCTTCTTCTCGCGCCGTGCATGCCCTTGCTACCCTCCCTCTCTCCCTTTCCCTCCCACCTCATCGTCCACCTTGCCCTCTTGTCCTCGCCCCAGCCGCATGCCCTTGCTCCCCCCTCCCTCTCCCCTCTCACCCTCGTCGTCCACCTCCCCCCGCGCCAGCCTCTCAGACAGCGCCGCCTCCTTCTCCCTCCCTCCTGTCTCTTCCCCCCAAACCCACGCTCCCCCCATCCTTCTCACCCTCGTCGTCCACCTCCCCCCGCGCCAACCTCTCAGACAGCGCCGCTTCCTTCTCCCTCCCTCCCCTCTCTTCCCCCACACCCACTCTCCCTCCCCTCTCACCCTCATCGTCCACCTCCCCCCGTGCCAGCCGCTCATACAGCGCCGCCTTCTTCTCCTCCCTCCCATCTCTTCCCCTCAAACCCAAGCTCCCCCCTCCCCTCTCACCCTCATCGTCCACCTCCCCCCGTGCCAGCCGCTCATACAGCGCCGCCTTCTTCTCCAGCGCTGCCCGCGACTCGCTCATCCGGTCGGTGGTCGTCTGCAGGGCAGCACAGCACAGCAAAGCACAGCACAGCAGAGGGGTCACCCAGGGGTCGCCCAGGCGAGGGACCTCACCCGCATGAGTGCAGCACACTTGCATTCATGCAGAGAAGCAAAGCTTAGGGGTTGCCCAGGCGAGGGATCATCTTGCATAGGTGCAGCACACTTGCCTTCATGCCTCGGCATGCTCATTGCTGCCCAACTCTCCACCCGCCAATCAAGAGTGCCAGCCATACAGCCCAGCCAGCAAGTGCCTCCTTTCCTCCCTCTCTCGCACACACGCACACATGCACACGCCGACGGGGGCACGCGGGCACCCCGCGTACAGGGCGGCGCCTCTTCCCCAGGTTTCTGCGGGGGAAGCGCACCTGCCCGCGCACACCCACACACGAGCCCAGCCAGCAAGTGCCCTCCCTTCATCCCTCTCTCACACACACACACTCACACGCAGATTCTCACCTTGAGCTCCAGCCGGTCCTTTTGGTCACGCTGCGCCACCCCAGAGTTCTTGCGGTCGATCAGCGCCCCCACGCTGCCCTTGCGCCTGCATGGCATGTGCACATCTTTCCAGGTTTTGTGAAGTTAGACATGCCAGGTGTTTTTATTAACAACAGAATCAAGCGCAGCAAAGTGCAACCAACGACTAGCCCAGATCAACAGGCGGGCTGATCGGCAGGCCCAGCACTCGGCATGGCACGAAGATGTGCAGAGGACACTAGACTAGGCCAGCATGCGCCAACATGGCGTGCCCCGCATCACCCAGCACCCAGCACGCAACACCTACCTGCTCAGCTGGCACAAAGATGTGCAGAGCAGACTAGTCTAGGCCAGCACCCACCTGTCACTCAGCTCAGCTGGCATACAGACGTGCAGAGCAGACTAGACTAGGCCAGCACCCACCTGGCACGCAGCACAGCTGGCATACAGACGTGCAGAGCAGACTAGTCCAGATCAACACCCATCCGGCACGCAGCTCAGCTGGCAGCAAGATGTGCAGAATAGACTAGGCCAGCACCCACCTGGCACGCAGCTCAGCTGGGTCCACCTTGCCCTCCCGCACCATCGCCGCCTCCTGCTGCGCCTTGAACACCTGCGCCTGCATCGCCAACAGGCTGGCGGTGCCCACGCCTGCGGTGCCAGAAAGCAAGAGGGCAGAGAGGCGGGGGCAGCACGCAGCAGGCGGGACGTCAGGGAGGTGCGGGTGGGACAGGAGGTTGGGACGTGGGTGCTCAGCTGGGCATCTGAGCCAGGTCGGGCAGGGCCCTGGAAATGTTGTTTGCTACTTTTGACATGTCCACGGGAAGCCAACTGATGGTCGCATGAGATGGGAGATTTGTTGGGGTGATTGGAGCAAGCAGGTGCGGGTCGGGCAGTGCCAGCGGTTCTGCGTCTGAAGCCCCCCTGGAGTGGTCGAGTGAGCAGGCTCATGATTCCACCTGCGCCCTGCCCCGCCGCACCTTCAATCTCCCGCCGCTTCTTGGGCTGCGAGCCGCTGGAGGCCAGCCAGCCCAGGCTCTCTACCGAGCGAGCCAGCGGCTTCTTCTCCCCCTTGTCCGCCATGGCGCCGCCCCTGCCGCCGCTCCTGCCGCCGGTGCCGACGTCGACAGCTCCTGCCTGTGTCGCTGCTGGCAGCCAGCGGGCGTTGCGATTATTCGCTACTTTGATGTTGCTTGAAGCGGGCCGTGGCGCCCTGTCCGAGCGCTGGACAAATTGCGAAGCCAGAAAATGAGGGGTGCGCCTGCAAGCTGGGGCCAGCAGTAATGGGCAGTGATCGGATGGAATACCCACACCCTTCGAGACTCGTTTGCTCGGACTCGGTTCAAGGCTGACTGCTGCGACAGCACAGCACAGCACAGGCTTCTTCCCTCCCGCTTTAATCGCCGATCTGCGCCTTGCACAAACCCCAATTGATCACACATTGCTCTCTTGGCAGCTGGATGGGCGATGCCCGCCCGCACCTGGGCCTTTGCTTTTTGCCGTCTGCCCAGCCTTTCTGCCCGTCCCTCGAGTGTTCTTGATCGCCTGCACAAACCCAGGAAACAGTTTAACACTCGCGGCCTCCCTCCGCCAATGGCTAGCGCCGTCTCCGCCACCACCGCTGGTGCCACCACCGCAGCCGGTGCCAGGCGGCCGGCCGCGCTCGTGTGGTTCCGAAACGACTTGCGCCTCGCCGACCACGAGCCCCTGCACACAGCTGCTCTTCCGCAGAGGCAGCAGCCACCGCTGCTGATCCCTTTCTACTGCCTGGATGAGCGACAGCTGGGCCCCTCGAGGGAGGAGCCTGCTGCCGCGCTGGGCCTCCCCACACTGGGGCCTCACCGCCTCAGGTGAGGGCGGCGCTCATCTCATCAGAAGTGCATTGCAGGGTACTGGTTGCATGCAGACTGCAGACTGGTTGCATGGTGGGGTAGACCCGCCACTTTAGCGTGCCTGCCGTCTTGCTCATTTTAGGCATCCCTGCGCCCGCCTCCACCAGATGCCATGCTCCTGCACGCCGGCTGCTGTGGTGTCCCTCGACACCACCTCACTTGGGGAAATCTCGTGGATGATTATACTCCGCTGGTTCCTCCTTTCTATGCTGGCTGCTTGCCACCCCTGCTCAGGGGACCTGCAACTCACGGGCATGTGCACTCCATTCATCCCCTTGCCTGGGTGCAGGCTGCTGCTGGAGGCGTGTGCCGCTCTGCGTGCTGCGCTGCAGGCACTCAGCAGCGACCTGCTGTGGGCACAGGGCCGGCCAGAGGCAGTCGTGGGGCGGATGGTTGCGCTGGCGGCGGCCGCCGGAGCCACACACGTTTCGCTGCATCACTACGTCCAGCCTGGTAGTGCCTCTGCTGAGCTGGAGCGAGCTGTGGCGGCCACCTTTGCTGCCGCCGCCGCCGAGCACGGTGCGCTGCTGCCGGGCGATAGAGTGGGAGGGTGCAGTGGCGCTGGAACACATTTTTGGGTGCAGACAGTGCGTGGTTGGAGGGAGTTCCAACAACCTGGCCCACACCACTGGTGGCACCAGCATGCCCCGCAGTACCATGGCTGTTCCAAGGCCACAGCCCTCCTGTCAATGTAGCCTCCGAAACGACTCGGGGCTCTGGAATGGCGCTGGCACACATGTGTGGGTGCAGACAGTGCGTGGTTGGAGGGAGTTCCAACAGCCTGGCCCACACCACCAGCATGCCCCGCAGTACCATGGCTGTTCCACGGCCACAGCCCTCCTACACACTACGAACCGACCAGGCTCGGCAGCTTGTGCAGATTTGGGAGGGGCAGGAGGGCAGGAATTGGGCACAGGCTGAGTGGTTGCCACCTAACCACCGCCTGCCACATTCTCCCCGTGCCTGACGTGCCTGCAGGCCTGCCCAGCAGCTTGCACCCCTCCTGGGGGTGCACACTGTACCATCCAGACGACCTGCCTTACCACCTGTTTTCGGCGGCAGCAGCAGCACCAGCAGAAGGAGCAGCAGCGGCAGCAGCGGGAGCACCAGCACCAGCACCTCCTGCATCACTAGCAGCAGGAGCAACAGCAACAGCAGCAGCAGCAGCAGCAGCAGCAGCAGGAGCACCACCAGCAGCACCAGCAGCACCAGCATCAGGCATTGGGCTCACCCCGGATGACGGCATCCATTCCAGCAGGGGTGCCGTTGCAACAGCGGCAGCGGCAGCAGTGGGCAGAATGGGGGCGGCAGATGCGCGGGTGGCACAACAGCAGCAGAGTGAGCAGCAGGGGCAGCAGCAGGGGCGGCAGCAGGGCAGGGATGGATGTGGTGCCCAGGCCAGCTGGCGGGAGCAGCAGCGGTACGCCTGCCTGCCAAGCGTGATGAGCGACATGCGGCGGGTGCTGCAGGCGCACACGCCAGTGCGGCCACCTCTGCCTGCGCCACGAGCCGCTGACAGCAGCAACACTGCTGCCGACCAGGGCAGCTGCGAAGCTGCAGTGCTGCCGCCGCTGCCACACGCCGTAAGGGTGGCAGCAGCAGAGGCAGGCCTGCTGCAGCCCATCCCGACGCAGCTTGCCGGCGTGTATGCGGCTGCCGGCGCAGCGGCAGGGGCAGCGTTGGCACAGTGGGAGGCGCTGACGGGGCAGTGCTGCGCTGAGCTGGCGCCAGCTGGATCGGGCACGCACGATGCACGGTCAGCGGTACCGTTTGCCATGGGGGAGGGGCCGGCGGTACAGCGCCTGAGGTACTACCTTGGGCTGGGGGAGACGGACGGGCACAGCATGCGGAGCATGGGGCAGGCAGCGCCCATGGAGGGCTACCAAGACAGCCGCATGCAGGTAGGGTGTGGTGGGAGGCTGCTGGGAGGGCGTTGGGTCTATTTTGAGGCTGGCGGGAGGGTGCCTTGGGTGCGGCATCCTTTGGCAGGCGACTGTGCACAGGCTGGGAGCCGGCTGTGCCACAGCAGGGCGCCAACGCCGGCCGGCCGAACCTACGCAGCAGCGCCGGTGGCGGGAGAGCGAGTGCATGCCCGGCCTTGCCAGTGCGTCTGCTGCAGAGCCGTACCTGCGCAGTCCAGCTTTGTGTGTATTGCACGGTACTGTACCGACAGCCTGCCTGCCTGCTGCCCCTGCCCCGCCGCACCTGCAGGCAGCTGGGGTGGACAGCTCCGCCAAGCTGAGCGCTTTCCTGGCGCTGGGCTGCCTGTCGCCGCGCGCTGTGCATGCTGAGGTGCTGCGTGCGGCTGCGGCGGCCGGGGAGACGGAGGCGGGGACGTGGCGGGAGGCCCAGCGTGGAGACACCTGGCGCTGGCTGCTGATGCACCTGGGCATTCGTGACCACTTCATTTTCTCCGCCCTCAAAGCTGGCCGGGGTGAGCGGTCCACTGGGCTGCAGTGGGATGCACCCGCTGCATTTTGCTGTCATTTGCTTTGGCTTGTTGCAAGAGTTGCTGGCTGGGCGCAGGCGGCTGGCCCCGGTGCGCCTCGCAGATAGCAGCAAGCTTGTCACAACTTTGGAGGGCTTCAAGAGATTGGCCCACGGCGCGGCATTTTGAAGCAGGTTGGCTGCCGGGGGCGCGCCCTGGGCTGCAGGCGGATGCACCCGCTGCAGTGCGGCAGCCAGCTTCCCCTGCTGAATTTGCCAAGCAGCTGGCTGCTGGCTGGGCGCCGGCGGGTGGCTGGCTTGACGGCACGCGCCGTGCATCCTGCCCTGCATGGCAAGCGTGCACGGCACTCTTGACTTCACGTGCCTTACGTCTCTCCTTGCATGCATTGGTCGGCTGCCCGGGCATCCCCTGTGAGCCGCCTGCCCTGCTGCAAAGCATGCCCCTCGTATCCCACCCCCCGCTCTGTCGTACAAATCAGCTCCAGTGGAAATGGTAAACCCAGTTTGATGAAAAGGCAAACACCAACATGGCCTGCCCAGAAACAACCCTTCCACTGCTGCAGCTCTGGAGCAGGCCGAGGGCATCTCTGGGCGGCCGGTGGCATGGCGGCAGGATGCCGCTGTCTTCAAGCGGTGGACACGGGGGCAGGTGACAGGGGCGGGCTCACCAGTTTTTTTTCTTGTGTGTGTGTGTGAGTGTGTGTGTGTGTGTTGTTTTCACAGCGCTGCAGCGGCATTAGCGTTTAGGGTTTAAGGGGTTTAACCTGTGTGCCCTGCGAATGCCGGGCCGCAAATTTCTCGTCATAGAAGCCGTTGCTGGGTTGCTACTGGTTTTAGCGCTGGGGGCAGGATTATAAATGGTTAACCGTATGCATGCCTGCCCTCGCTGTCCCCACCCCTTGTTCCCAATGTTGGTCGTGCGCGCCGCCCTGTGCCAGAAGGGGCAGGGACTGGGGGCAGCAGAGAGAAAGGAGTGATGGTTGTGCAAGCTGTGCACCCCCCGTGGGGCTGCCTGGCCAGGCAGCCCCTGCCCCACTGGGGCCTCTCAGCTCCCGCCGTCTCCCTCCGGGCACACGAGCTCGCCCTGTGGGGATGTAAGCACCACTTGCCTGCCCTGCCCGCCAGAACATACAAGCCACACTCCACCCTCCCCGCTCCCTGCCCCCCTGCAGACCGGACTGCCCTTTGTGGATGCGTGCACCACGCACTGCTCTGCCGTATGATCCAAAACAAAACGCCCCCACCCCCCTCCTCTTCTCCCTCCCTCCCCACCTGCAGACGGGCCTGCCCTTTGTGGATTGCCCTAGCACCACTTGCCCGCCCTGCCCGCCAGAACATACAAACCACACTCCCCCCTCCCGGCTTCCTGCCCCCCTGCAGACGGGCCTGCCCTTTGTGGATGCCTGCATGCGTGAGCTGGCTGCCACGGGGTACACCAGCAACCGGGGGCGCCAGAATGTGGCCAGCCTGCTCACCAAGGTGCGCCCTGCTTATCGCTTATTACCTTGCTTATTGCTTATACCTGCCTTGAAGGTGGGCCTTGCTTATCGCTTTTGCTTTTGCTGTGACGTGATGTGTGGATTGTTTGTAAACTATATGGGCGCCATAATGTGGCCAACCTGCTCACGAAGGTGGGCCCTGCAACCAGCTTTTGCTGTGCTGTGCTGTGCTGTGTGGATTGTTTCATAGCAATCTGGGCACCAGAATGTGGCCAGCCCAGGCCAGCCCAGCCCACGCTTTCTTGGCGTGCATCGCAGCCTTCACACCGCCGGTTTCCCCCCATCACCCCCGCCCTCTCTCCTCCCTCGTGGCTGACTGCGGCCTCCCCCCTGGTATGCCCACTTGCCTGGCGGCTGGGGGAGGGTTACACGTCAATACAGCTCAAACCTGTGCTGCTCACATCGACTTAATTAAGCATGCATGCATCAATGCCCACTGTTGCGTGTGCGTGCGTGTCTGCAGGCGCTGGGCCAAGACTGGCGGTGGGGTGCCGCCTACTTTGAGTGCCTGCTGGTGGACCATGATTGGGCGGTCAACCTGGGCAACTGGGCCTACAATTCGGGTAAGATCTCATTGCAGAAACGAGAAGTTTTCGGTATCAATCCGTCGAAATTGGCTTCTAGAAATACAGTTTTCACACTTGGGCGCGGCCAGCCTGGGCGGCTGGGCCCGGCCCCGGGGCCGGGAACTGTGGGGCCCACAGCCCAGGTGTGCTCATTTGACCTGCTAGGCTGGAGGGCTCCTGCCAAAGAGCCTGCAGATCCTCCGTCCTTGCCCATACCCACTGCACCCCACTCGCCTGCTAACTGCACTCTCCACCTCTTCAACACCTTGCGCCCGCTGTACCCACCCTAGTCCACTGGCCTCTTTCTTTCCTCATACCCCCCCCCCGCTGGCAGGTACCGGCAGCGACCCTCGGGACCGCCGTTTCTGTACCGTCTCACAGGTTGGTTTTTTTATATGTCAATTGCTATGCTTTTGTCCCCCTGCGGACGCTGTCTAAAAGCAGCACCTCACACGTGGCAACAAATGCCAGCTGGTGCTTCTGCCCTGCCCGTCTTATTCGTGTCCTTTCCACTTCTGCTGGTCTTGTGCCCATTCGACTTCTCTTGATTGTGTGCTTCTCCCTTGTTTGTGTGCTTCTCCCCCTCGAGCTCGGCCGTCTCCCCCAGCGTGCGCTCCCAGGCTCTAACCGTCAACCTGCATTCACCCATTCATCCGTTTCACAGCGCTGCAGCAACACAACAGCGTGCCGCCGGCAACCAGAAGACCGTCAACCTCCGTCTTCTGCCGTCCTGTGGTTTCACGCCATTAGTCACTCATGACCGCGCCCTGTGTCGCCTCCCATTCCGCTGCGCCGCAGGGTCTGAAGTACGATGCAGATGCAGCGCTGGTCAAAGCCTGGGTGCCTGAGCTGGCAGGGCTGCATCCCGCTGAGCTGGCACAGCAGCCGTGGGCGGCGCCGCCAGAGGTCCTGTCAGCCGCTGGGGTGCGGCTGATTGCGGCAACACCTATGCAGGAAGCTGGGGTGGCAGTGGCGGCAGCGGGGGAGCAGCGGCAGAAGGCGAAGGGGGAGGAGGGAGGAGCAGAGGAGGTGGCGGGGGCAGGTGGGGGCACGTATCCCCTGCCCATGGTCGACCCGACAACTCAGGTGGCCAAGGGGCCCAAACAGAAGTTGCGGCAGCGGTGAACACGCGGCAAGGACAGCGGGTGGATCAGCCGCCGTACCGTGGATGGTTCAGGGGTGCTCTACAAGCACAGCAGGCACAGCAGCGCAGTGTGCCAGTCCCTGCCTGCCCCTACGCGCGCTCGGCAACGCGATGCGACCAACTCTGCCTGCCCTCCCAACGTCAGCATAAGCAGCTTACATTGGCGACATGGTGTAAGCCGGTACTGCCCAGTTGAGCCGTGAGGTGGAACAAGTGTTCCTCCTAAGTGCCTGCCTTTCATGTCTGTCTGGGGTGCATCCAAACTGAATCCAAACGTCATTCCGACACACTCCCCACCCACCCTGTCCCACGCTGCTGGGCCTCTGTAGACTTTGCTTGCAATTGATTGATTGATTGATTGGTCGTTCCAGGCAAGAAGTTACATGTTGGCAAAGGGGTCAAGTGCAAAACTTTGGTCACAGAGGCTTGATACTTTGACACACAGGGGAGGCTCCCGGCATGGGATGGGTTACAAGAAAGGAGAGGAGCAGGAGTGGGCTGCCACGGCAGAGGGGAACCAGCAGCAGCACGGGAGAGGGAGGGCAGGGGGGCGCACACTGTGCTGCTCGGGGGGCCGGGATGTTGGAAGCCCGCTGGAAGCTGTCAAGGAAGGCAGGCAGGCAGGGATGGATGGCAGCCGCAGTAGGTGAGGAGGAGAGGCTAAATCGTTGGGTCCAGATGCGCGAGCTTCTGAGGAGCAGAATGGGCGTGCGTGCCCCGTGCCGCTGTCGACAAAAACACGCACGCACGCCCCCATGCGCACACATACGGCGCGCACACAAGTTATGTGCCACATGTGCAGTGGGGTGGCCTCACATCCCCCACATCACGGGATGAGCACGCCGTGCGCGTTGCGGCGGGGGGCGCCGGTGGGCGCGGGCCGCGCGGGTGCGCCGCCGCCGAACGAGTCGAAGCGCGTCGCCAGGGTGGCGTTAGACGGGTAGCCGCCATTGCCGTTGCCGTTGCCGTTGCCGCCCTCCATGACCATCGGCGCCCGCCCGCTGCGCCCTGCTGTGCCTGCTGAGACCATGAAAGGCTTGGCCAGCACGCCGCTGGTGGGCAGGTGCGAGGGCGGGCGGACGCTGCAGGCACCACGCACAAGGGGCGGGGCGGGCGGCAGGCGGGCGGTGGGTGCGGGCGGTGGGCCATGGCAGCAAGCAAGGGCGTGTGATGCAAGCCGAACACAGGCTGCCCTGGAGTGAGTCTGCCGTGACTCTGACCCTGCCGTGACGTTCCCGTGACGTTTCCGCAACCTTGCCGCATGCGCAAGCCACCAAGCAACAGCAGCATTCTCTTACACCAAACACACACCCCTGAGGCCACCCTCCACTTGCTCCCTCCACACGCACCCTCACGAGCAGTCCAGAGCGAGCACAGCACCCACCTCATCTTGTTGCCGATTGTGACCTTCACATTGCGAGAGCTGCCAGGACCCCCCGCCTGCTGCCCCTGCCCCCCCATGAACTTGGGTGCTGCGCCGCCCTTGTGCACGCCGCCGCCGCGCGTGACCTTGAGAGCCGCCGCCATGCGGGCGTTGCCGCCGGGGCTGTTGCCGGAGCTAGGGCGGGGGACGTGCTTGGGGCGGGGCACCACCAGCACGCGGCCGCCGCCCTTGATCTGCTGCACCTTTTGGATGCCGGCCTGCAGCTGAGTGACACGATGGGAAGGGTGGGTCGGAACATGTAGGGCGAGCTCGGGGTGTGGGCAGCGATAGGAGGGGAGCTTTCCGCAGGAAGGCACACACACATCTGTCTGCCTCAGATACGCGACGGCTCCGCACTCATGCAAGCCTGCCATGCAACGAAGGCAAGCGCAGCTGGGGGTGCTTCGTAAGTGCGAAACGTGTGGATGCCGGCCTGCAGTGGGGGCAAGCGCAGCTGGCCGAACGCTTCACACGCGCGCCATGCAACCCGCCGGCCGCGAGCACCCGGCGTGCGCCCTCCCTCCTGCCTCACCTTCTTGATCCTGCTGCCGCCACCTGCTCCCACCTTGGGCTTGCCGCCTGCCGCCTTCTTCTTGGACTGAGCGGCGATCAGCTCATCTGCAGGCGTTGGGGGGCGAGGGTGGAGATGCCGCGGGTTGGCGAGGGTCGGACGCCGTCACCGGTCACAAGAGCGGGCCAATCCCGGCTGGGAGGGCAGAGCCCTGCTGGTGAGATGCGCATGCAGTGCTGACTGGCAGGATGCCTACGAGGCGCACCTAGCGACATGCCCAGCTTCTTCTCCACCTGCACAGCGGGCAAAGGGCGAGGCAGAGGGGAGGGTGGGCAGCGGCGCTTCCGGCGGCGGCGGCGGCGGCGGCAGGAGGCTCGCGGCAAGGGACGCTGACGAGATGCATGCAAGTTGCGGACAGCGTGCTAATGCGTGTCACAAGGGCGCAGCCCCCGCCAGCGGCTGCTGCCGCGGCAGCCCACTTCCCGGCGGGCGGCCCATTAGCGCGCGGCGGCCCTCCGCCGGGCTTCCCGGGTAGCCGCAGTGCAACAGCAGCAG
Source organism: Chlorella sp. ArM0029B (assembly GCA_002896455.3). Taxonomy (NCBI): domain Eukaryota; kingdom Viridiplantae; phylum Chlorophyta; class Trebouxiophyceae; order Chlorellales; family Chlorellaceae; genus Chlorella; species Chlorella sp. ArM0029B. Next base: position 821,161 of record JTEE01000022.1, on the reverse strand, counting down.
CATACCTCCTGTTCTGCGTTCATGGCTGCTGGACTTGAGATGCCCCAAAGTTGCGCTGGCGATCCCGTTTGTGTGCTCAAGCTTCTGGCTGGTCGGTTTGCAGCAGTCACAATTGGGCGCGGGAGTGTAAATGTGGGCGGGTTGACGCCGTGGGTGAAGCGCCAACTTTGTTGACCGCCAGCGGCGGCATGCCGCGGCACAGCAGGACCGACCTGCACAGGCGGCACTGGAAGCGCTGGCAGAGGGGCTTCACAGCCTGGGGTTGGTTTGGGCTGTGTCAGTGGGGCTGCCTGAGAAAGCAGCACGTGCGGCATACTTGCAAACGGCCCTTCACTTGCGCCTCCCTCGCCGCCGCCCCGCCTGCTCGCATCCCCATGTAAAAAGCCAGCCAACAACCACAGGCCTTGTCTTCAACGGGCCGGTATGGCTACGTAAACACAGCCATACTTCCACTCTACGAGCCCTTATACCACGGGGCGGGTGGTGCGGCAGATGTCAGCGTCTGGATCTCTGCCGCTGGACCACCCTTCTGATGCATATGAGTTATGTTGGGACACCTTGAAAGCTTGAGGTGGGAACTCCATGAGTACCAAGAAGCATCCATTAGCGCGTAGGGGGAGCTTGCAAGCTTCTCTAGTGGGACATTCAGCAACTGCTGATGTCCACCTGCGCCAGCAGCCAAGCTGGTGCAAAGTCCACGCTGGCAGTGCCAAGCACGCAAGCAGTGAGAGCAGTCACATTTGCCTTTACAATGAATACGGGTCGAAGCCTGGGCAGAGGCATATACAAAAGGCTGTAGCCGCACGGAAAGTTTGTGTAATATCATGCGGTTCAAAGAATGGCAAGAAGCATATGCAAAGCCTACATGGCACCCTTGGTGCAATTTGCCTGGCCAGTGTGCCTCCCAAGCGTGGCAGGCCAGAGAAGTCCGCAAGGAGATGATCAGTGCTGAGAAGGCCCTAAGTAAGAGGGTGGGTTGGTGTTCACCAGTGCAATGGTTGGCAGGACGCGCCGCCACGGTCCTCCCGCAGCAGCTGCAGCGCTTCTGCTGCGCTTGGGCGCAGGGCGGGGTCTGTGGACAAGCAGCGCCCAATCAGCGCCAGCACACCCTGCGGCCAAGGCAGGCAGGCGGGAAGGCAGGGAAGAAGTCAGGCAGGCAGGGTATGGGTCAAATGGATGGGACGAGTAAGGCATCGGGCCACTGTCAAGCCTCTGCTCAGCCACTGCCATGCGACACTGCGCGCATGCCAGCTCTTTTTCCCCATGCCAGCCTTGCCAGCCTGCTGCCCACTAGTGCTGCATCCCGCCCAAGATTGCTTCCATCCGACGCACCAGGCTGCATCTCACAAGCATGGAGTTGCCACATGTGGTTCACAAGGCTGCCTTTCTACCCACCTCGGAGCACTCGGCCGGCGCGTGCGGCATGCGCCATCCGTCCCGCCGGTTGAAGGGCGTGCGCGTGATGATCTCTATCAGCAGTAGGCCCAGGCTGAAGAGGTCGGCAGGCAGGCTGCACGGCTTGCCCAGCAGCTGCTCAGGCGCTGCAGGGGGGAGGCAGGGGGGCACATGCAAGCAGTCGAAGAAGACTGGACTGAAGAGCTAAGAATCTTTGGGTGGTGCAGCTGAGTCGCAAGGGGGATGCGCAGCTGTTCTAAGGCTGTAGCAGTGAGGGCGGGCGGTTGTGGGTGCATGCGCTAGCGGGAAGCCGAGCGGGGGCACATGCGGAGGCAGGCAGGCAGGCAGGCAGGCAGGCTGGCAGGCAGGCTGGCAGGCAGCTGGGCAGGCAGGGGAAGGGAAGCATCTGACGGGTGCAGGTTGGCAGGCAGGCAGCGCTGGCATGTGCGATACACGCAGCAGGGCAGAGCAGGGCAGAGTAGAGCAGGGCACGGCAGGGCACAGCACAGCACGGCACGGCACAGAAGGGCACCTGCATGGCTTGTCGAGTATCCCATCGCTGGCACAGCTGGTGCACAGCTGCCCACCGCCTGCGCCACGCCTAGGTCGCCAATGCAGGCACGCAGGCCTTCGCTCAGCAGCACGTTGCTGCAGCAGGTGGCGGGTGGGGCGTGGCTTGCATGTTGGTAAGAAGGAGAGCTGGTGTGGGGCAAGTAGTTAATTCCACCACCAGTGGCTGCAGCTGGGGTCACGCCCAGGCCTGGGGGCAGCACTTGCATGCTACGTGAAGACTTGGGGGCATCTGGTCACCTGGCCAAGTCGAACACGCGGCGGATCAGATGAACAGCACCGAGGGAATGGGTGGTTCCCCACCGACTTGACGATCTTCCCTAGCAGCGCGGGGCGACAGGAAGCTGCCAGCAGGATCGTAACTATGGGCTAGCTGAGGGGAGGCACGGACCCCCTATCTCACCCTAGGATACTAGTTGTACCCATGCCCGTTGGGCACGCCTTGTTACCTCCACGGCCAAAAGCAGCTCGACCAAGTGGGGTGAACAAAACAATATGCTGGCCCAACCTGAGTGAGAAATCAGCGTTACAACGACACACTGAGGAAAATGCAGCGCGGGTCAGAAAGAAACAGAAGGGAAAACTCAAAATTACCTTAGTGTACAATGCTTTGGTGCATGTGCCCCAGGCCCCCTCCGCCCGGAGGTGGCCAGCATGCTGGAGCGATGCTGGCGGACACATACCACCAGCTGATCCCATGAGCCTACACGTGAAAACATCAACATACAGCTGCCTGTGCGTTAACACTGGCTTGGGAAAGTACACACCGGCCTTGCGCATCGTCTGCCCCTAAGCTTTGTTGATGCTCTTGGCAAAGGCAGGGCGCACGGGGGATCCGTAGTCATAATCAATCCCCAATTGGCCAAAGGCGCACAGTGCGCCCGCCCGCCGGCAGCAGGGGGCCGACCCAGTGGTACATGCAACCGTGCATGCACACACTGCGCAGGACAGCAAGTCACTCTTGTTATTAAGAGTGCTGCTTGCCAGCTGGAAGGCCAGGAAGGCACAGTTGTAGGAATAGATTTGCCTTGGCCTCGGTGCGGTCGGTCTGGCTGGTGAGCAATTCTAACAACTTGTGGTAAGTCCTACAGTGTTGGCAGCGACACCTGGCCGCTGCTACAGTACGCTCTGAACCGCGGGCTGCGATCGCTGGATTCTTGCCGTAGATGCGCGCTTGCAGAAAGCGCAGCGCATCGCAGTAGCTGCATGCGACGTCCAGGTGCCCTGAATAGGCACCTGAGAGGGCTGCTGCCTGGGAGCTCGTCTACCCGGGCCTGGCTTCAAGCASCAAGCAGGCGGGGTAGACAGGGCAGCAGGCAGGCAGCAGGCGAGCTGCGTCCGGAAGGCGGCAGCGGCGGCGGCGGCGGCGACAGGTGCTGCTGCGAAGGCGCTGGGCAGCAGGCCGGATGACCTGTTCATGCACGTGCACCCCGCTGCTGTTGCCGGACGCCAGGTGCCGGAAGGGAGGTGGGTTCACGCGGGTTGATCGCGGGCTGCGGGTTGATCGCGGGCTGCGGCTTTAGCGCACATCAACCCGCGGGTTGATCGCGCGGGTGATGTGCGCTAAAGCCAGCCGCGAGCCAGGAACCGATGGCACGGGCGCACAGGAGCTGGACAGCAACTGAACGCTGGCCGTGGTTTGACACCCACCGGCTGAGGGCGCAGGAGCGATGGCGATCAGTCGTAGAAACGAAGTCGAATGGTTGAGATGAGAATCGCTCCTGTGGCCGCCCAACTGCTGCCTGCTGCGCCTGCCTGCTGCGCTCTGAAACAACAGATGCTGACGGCTCTCAACGGGATGCCCTGGCCCGCCCAGAAGTGGTAGAACTTCTACCAAATGTTCTCAATCCGGGCGCGTTAGGGCATAGGAGCCGCAAACACAGAGAAAACGGGCCTGAACTGGCCCAACTAACTGGACCCTTCGCCGTTCATTATATTGATGCCTGTGGGCCCCATCCCCCATCCCCAGTGGCCAACCTCCATACACGTCCCCTTTGCTGGTGCCACCCCTCGAGCGGCTGCCGACACCTCACAAACATGACCGCTTGATGAAGCACTTGGAGCTCACCTGGGCTTCAAATCGGAGTGCAGCACTTGCAGGTGGGCGTGCAGGTAGTGCAGGCCTTCTGCGACGTCAACCGCCACCTGGTGCCCCCTGCGCAGCATGCACAGCAGGCACAGCAGGCACAGGTGTGAGCACTAGACCACGGAATTCTGCAGTGCATGGGCCCGGCCCCTGAGCAGCCTCCAACGGCAACAAGCCTTGGGCAGCGCCGGGGAGCATTGACAGGCCGGCAGCCAGGCATGATTGGCATGAGCACACGCTGCACGCTTTGCTGGACTGCGTGCTTTGCTGCATCGCAGCAGGGTGCCAGCTCAGCCCACGCCAGTTCATGCCAGCGCGCGCACCCGGCCTCCCAGCGCAGCAGCTCTCGGGTGCATGGGTCCTGCAGTGCCTGCTGAAGGCTGCCGCCCCGCATGTACTGGGTGGCTAGCACAACCAGGTCGCCCTGCACATGTGTGGAACAGTGGGTCATTAGTAGTTGGTTATTGGGGTTGGAACTGTTCCGAGACAGGTGGTTCGCAACCACCCACAAGGGGGTGACTTGCACCCCTTGCTAGCATTGTTTGCGTGCAGCTACACAGTTAGTTGCAGTGCAGTTGAGGCACAGGGCATGCTGCTCTAGGCTGCTGTCCCCAAGCGGGAGCCAGACCGAAGCTGGGTGCACCGGAGCGCCATGTCACAAGCCTGCACGCATGCTTGGCAGCTGGCACTTGCACGCCCCTACAACTTTTCCAGGTGTTCTTGAACCAGGATGCTGCGCATGGGCATGCCAGGGACAGCATGCCCTGCACTGCTTGTGCAGTTTTCCATGCCCTAACAGCAAGGACTGACGTGACTGAGGAAGCAGCAGGCAGCATGCGTGGCACCTGCCTGGCTGGCGGCCCACCCAGGCTACTTTAGTTGCACAGGCGTGCAACACGGCGTGCAACACGGGCTAGCCAGTCAGCTGTCCCACGAGACCATCGCTGGCTCCCCGTGCACTTGACATGTGGTTGGTTGAATGGATGGGTTGCATTGCACAGACTGACGTGTCTACGTACCTGTACAGCAACTCCGTATGGGTGCAGGATGCGAGGGTGGGAGCAGCGCGCCATCAGCGCCACCTCCTGCCACACCTGCTTCCCACAGGCGCCATCCCCGAAATCAAACACCTGCGCAGGCAGGCGAGCGGGCGTGCATGCCACGTGAAAAGCGTGAGTACCACCAACAGGAATTTAGCATTGGGGAAAGAAGGATGGCGGAGGGTCGCTGCTACCAGGCAAGGCAGGCAGCTGCGCCGGCGCCGGCGCTTGTGGGTGAATACCAGGAAGGCAGGCAGGGAGGGAGGCAGGCAGGCAAGCGGGCTGCACCAGCCCGCCAGGTGTCGGCCCACCTTTGCTGCCACCAGGTGTGCCTGCCGCAAGCGTGCCAGGCACACCATTGCGTTGCTGCCTTTGCCCAGCACGATGCAGGAGCCCAGGGAATCGGTGAGCATCTGCAAATGCACGGAAGCCAAGCGGGCACGGCAGATTTCCGCATGGCAGCATTTCAGTTAAAGTGGACCTTGCCCCAGTGCTGGCCATGCGGGCAGGTGCTTACGATCAAGCAGCTGGCGGGCTCAAGGCATTGGCTCAGGCAGCCCGCCCCGCAGCATGGGCAAGCCGGCGCCCTTCAAACCCCGTCTTCGCCACCTGCGTAATCTACAATGGGCAACACTATTGGTGGTGACCTCACCTCGAGATCCCCGGGACGCAGCCTAAGCATGCCCCCGCCTGAGCCCTGGCAATGGGCTGCCGGCTCCTGCTCCGCCTGCTGCCAGCTGCCGCTGCCATACGACTGCCAGTCTTGGCTGCCCAAGGCGCCAGGGCTGCCAGCAGGGTGGGCGCTTTGGGGGCCGCCGCGGGTGTCTGGCCTGCCTAGGTTGCAGGCAGCGCGAGTGCTTTGGGGGCTGCAGGCGCTGTCTAGGGTGCCAAGGTTATCTGACTGCCAGCTGTCTGTGATCTGACTGTTCTCGCTGCCGTGTTGTAGGTCTGACAGGGTGGCAGTGCTGCTGCTGCTGCTGAGTGTGCTGCTGCGGCGGCGGCTGCTGCTGCTGCGGCTGCTGCTGCTGCTGCCGCTGCTGCTGCTGCTGCCGCAGCCGCCGCTGCTGCTGCTGCTACTTGCTGCTGCTGCTGCTGCCAAAACGGAGCAAGGACTGTCCAGCGCTGCGCTGCAATCCCAGGCTGCATTGAGGCGAGGCAAGCTGGGCTCAGGCTGGTGCTGCAAAGCTGTCACATCCCGTGCCTCCGCACCCCAGCAAGTGCCACAGGAGCCACTGGCACCACCCGTGCTCGCAGCCTGCTGAGCTGGCTGGTCTGGCGCCACTTGGATGCTGCCTCGCCCGCAGCCGCCTGCTGCCGTGCCTCCCTGCCAGTGCAAACTTCCCTGCCACTGCTCGGCTGCCCACGAGGCCATACGGCTTAAGAGGCTGCTTACTGTGCGTGCATGCAGGCAGCACTGGCACGCCGCTTCCAGGCATGCCGCCAAGAGCCCCTGGCGGCCGGGGGGTGGCGGGGCAGGTGTGGTGCCGGCAGGGGGGTGGGCACGCTGCGCGCTGTGCAGTTGGGCACACTGCGGATCTGCCGTCGAGGCTGCCAGCAGCTGAACTTGGGGCATTCTGCAGCAGGCGGGATGGCAACGATGGCGGAGAGTGGTGGATGAGGGTGAGGGGGTGGCGTATTGCAGGAATATCCGGTGGCCATGCACCACCCGTCGGGAAAGCCGCCGGCTTGCTGGGGCAAACCATAGCAGGTGCTGGCCAAGTGCAGCTGACTGCTATGGTAAGCGGCCCACCCAGCTGTGCATGCAGCACGCATGAGCACGCATGTGGGAGCCTGCCTGCTGATGTTGCCTGCTTGCGCGGCGCCAAGCCCAGGCAGAGAGCTGTTGAGGTGAAGCAGGGCGGGGCCGCTGCCGCCAGCGCTGCAAGCAAGGGGGCATCGGCACAGTTGGTCCCACGGCTGGCTTATTATCGGCTGGGAAGGAGCAGAGGGAGGTCAGATTGCGGCTTGGCTGGGGCTACAGGGGGCCGGGGGCTGGCAGCACCTGGATGCTGGCGGCATCCACCCCAGCTGTGTGCTTGTACAACTTAAGTTTCTCATGTACAACTGCCACCCGCCGCGAGCAGGCCGTGGAATGCATTGTGGTCCCGGTCCACCACAGAGACATTGCAGGCTTTGAGCCTGCTCCTCACCAGGCAAGTAGCTCGTGGGGATGCTCACAGCTTCGTTCAGAGGCTTTCCAGCCCAGGATGTGCACTTGGGCGTCAGGGGCAGGCTCCTGCCGGCAACGGGTGTCCGTGGCACCTGCAAGCAGCCGCAGCGCACGCGCACGGAACCCTCGTCAGAGGCTGCGGCACGCTGTTCGGCACGTTCCAGGCACAGGGCGCTCACGGCGGGGCAAATGCAGCCAGGGATGTGAGGGTGGCTGCCAGCACTGCTGCGGCGGTCGGCTTGGCCGTTATTACAGCCGCCGCCGTCAGGGACCCACTCCGTACGCGGGGCAGTTGAGTTGCGGCCGCTGCTGGCCACCGCTGACCGTTCACCTAGTGACTTGCGATTGCGATCACACGACATTCACCGATGGCGTCCGTCAGGGCCGGTGAGGCGCGGGGAGGGCGGGGCTCGCCCAAGCAGCAGGCAATGATGCGTTGTGCCCACAGGAGCGGTGGGAAAGCCAAATGGCCGCCGAGTGGAGTGGAATTGGATATGCGAAGTACAGGTACGCCCGGCCACGCGGGCAAAGGCTGCCGAGGCCTGGCTGACCTGATGAGGCATGGCTCGGCTCTAAATTGCTACGGCCCCCTCCCGCAGGATTGGCTGCCTCAGGCAAACAACACCGTGCATTATGCAAAGGACATTGCGGACCATTGAGGGACGCTCGTTTAAATCCGTTACTGTGCCATGACACAATTAGTTCCCCAGCCATTCCCACAGCCGCTAGTGCCCAGCCGGTGCCACACAAAGGACCTGCCTTGGTGGTCACTTGCATGAAGGAGCGGGTGTAATCGAAGCTGCACACTCACAGGCCCTCAAAGGCATTCACAGGCCCTCAATTGCTGACATGATTGCTTGGTAGAATGCTCCACACGGCGGTGAGGCTGACTGCTTCGGTGTGCATTCCTGACTGGCCAGTCGGTGCCCAGTAGGCCGGCGAGATCGCCGCCGCACACTGTAGAAGGTGCTTGAGCGGTACTGGCTAGGCGAACCCGCTGTGTGCGAGTCCGCCTTTGCATCCTCCTAGGCGTGAGCATCAAATGGCGCTACATGTCATCCATGCATGAGCGACTGCCGCATGGCGACAGAAGGAGGCTTGCATCGGTCCCGCCTGCGCACAGCTGCGCGTGCGGCAGCACCTGAAACCGTGCGAGCCCAGCCACCGCCGACGTTCTCCATGTGGCATCACGGGAAGTCAATGTGCGCAGTCTCTATGCAGAAGGTCCAGAAGAACAAAGACAGGACACGTAGTGCGACGTCTGTCGGTGTGTGGTGGCCGGCAATGAAGCCCGCCCGCTCTGTCAGCTGCAATGAAACCGCTCGATCTTACAGCAGTCCTACAGCAGTCCTACAGCAGTCCTACTTGAATTTACTTTGGGGAGACGGCTTCGAAGGCAGCCTTACAGGCAGCCTCCTCTCCTAGCACTGTGGTTAGAGGCACCCGCCTGCCGTGGTTAGAGGCACCCGCCTGCCGTGACCGCCAGCTCGGCGCCACTTGCACTTGAACTGACTGCCTTCCGGGCCTGCCCCTGTCGCATTCCGCTACGAGCGCGCAAATAGCATTGCACGACGCTGGGTATGCGGAGACACTGAGCACGCGATTGATCGACTGCTACATGGGGGTGCCCGGAGGGGACGCAAACCATATGGCGTCGCTAATCAAGCGACTAGATGCCTTCCCCAAGCAGGTGTGCGCCTGGAGCCCGACCACTGGGTGCAGGCGACAGGGGCGAGATTTATGTGCTGGGAACGCACTGCAGAGGCAGCATTTGACATTAAAACTGTGGAGCCGGCCGCGGTCGGCCAGCGCGCGAGTGTGGCCGGTCCAGCGCCGCCGCCGCCGCCGCCGCCAGTAGAACCTGCACCCGAGCCGGTCTCACTTGCTCTTCTGCCTTCCTGCAGCGGGAGGAGGCGGCAGAGTTCTTTCAGAGGACAACAGCTGGGGGAGTGATCACAGTTGTGTCGTCTCTTTTCATGGCTCTGCTGTTCTTCTCTGAACTCCGTGAGTGACAGCTGCCGCCGCCGCACCAGTGGGTGCTGCACGCTTGGGTGCTGCCCGCGTCAGTTGGGTGCAGCAAGGTCTGCTGCTCCACATCTACCCCCGCATGTGGGTGCTGCACTCGCTGACATGCAACCTGCGGTGCCAGGCTGCTGGCCGTGCCGCTGCGGGGAGTGCCAAAGTGGGGAGCAAAGACCAAGGTTCGAGGGGTGGTGGGCTTGCAGGGAGGGGTGTGGAGTGAAGCAGTCAGATCGGTGCCCCCGCATCGCGGGCTGGCCTCTGCTCGTGTTCCCTTTCTTTGCCCGTTGTCCTCCATATTGCAGTATGTGTCTGGTGACTGCAGCGCATAAGCAGCGCATGAGCATGCCGGCTTTGCACGTGGCCTTTTGTGGGCGCGGTGCCCAGCCTCTTGCCTCCCGACTTTTGTGTGTGTTTCGCAGGGCTGTTCACCAAGGTGACCACAGTGAATGAGCTGAGTGTGGACACGAGCCGAGGGGAGATGCTGGAGTTACACGTGAGGCAGGGTGGCCCCACGGTGGTGCGTGTTGCGTGCATCCTGACGTGCGGCATGTATGTAGGCAGGGAAGGTGTATGTAGGTAGGGAAGGGCGGGCAGGGAGCTGGCGGGCAGGGAGCAGGTGGGCAGGGAGCCTTGGGGACAGCAGTCTGGCACGCAGCCAGGCAGGCAGCTCTTTCATGTGCACCCGGCTTTCCCCCAAACCTTGGGCCCCTCACCACCATGACATCACCCACCCTGCATGCCTCCCGCCTGCCTGCCCCCTCCCATTCTCCATCACCCGTCTGCCCACCCGCCTGCCTCCTCGCCTCCCCCTCCCGCGCACACACAGTTTGACATCACCTTACAGCACATGCCTTGCGCCTGCCTGCCCCCGCCCATTTACCATCTAATAAAGCGCCTACCTGCCTGCCTCCCGCTCCCGCGCACACACAGTTTGACATCACCTTTCCGCGCATGCCGTGCGCCTGGCTGGGCGTGGATGCAATGGATATCAGCGGGGAGGTGCAGCTTGAGGTGGACCATGATGTGTACAAGCGGCGCCTGGGAGCAGACGGCACGCCCTTGGACGACGGTGCGGGGGAAGGGGGGTGGGGGGTTGCTGTGCTGTGTCGGCTGCCCTGATTTTGCTGTCTGTCTGTCTGTCTGTCTGTCTGTGTGGCTTACACGCCATTACAGCACAACCCGGTGCTTTGTGGGGCGGTTGTGTGTGTGGGGGACCATTGTGTGTGCAAGAGCGTCTGGACGCGGCACGCCCCTGAACGACGATGCGCGGCCTGCTGTGCTTGTGCTGTGCGTTCGTGTGTGGGTGGCACGTCATTTGAGCACAAACTTGTGCTTTGTGTGCAGTTTGGTGATTGGCGTGGGTGGGTGCAGCTGGGGCGGGACCATGATTGATGTGTACAAGCGGAGGCTGACGGCAGACGATGCACAGGCTGCTGCCCTGCTTCGTGTACGCCATTGCTGCGCCCTGTGTGCAGTTGTGGTGGTGTCAGGTTGCAGGTGGGTGGGCGGGTGCTGCTGAGGTGGTGGGCCTCTGTGGTGTGTGAGCGGCGGCTGGCGGCGGACGGCACGCTGCTTTGTGGCCGCCAGCGCGGACGCTGGCTGCTGCTGCTGCTCCTGCTGCTGTCGCTTGGTGATCACTTGCATTGTCTGCTTGCATGCCTGCAGGCAGGGCAGGGCTTGCTGCCTCAGCACACCCTTCCATGTGCACCTCCCGCCACCCCTGCATGTCAGCCAACATCTCTAGAAGGGATGGTGTGCCTCCACCTCTAACCTGTCGTTGCTCAAAATCACAACTCCTGCAGGCATCAAGCATGACATGGGGCCCTCTGCGCAGCCTTTGCCTGCCACGAATGGCTCCGATCCGCTGCTGGATCCAAACTACTGCGGCAGCTGCTACGGCTCGCAGTCACGGGAGGGGCAGTGCTGCAACACGTGTGCGCAGGTCAGTGGATGTGCGGGGGCGGGGCGGGGCATCACGCTGGGCAGAGGAAGCAGTGCTGGTGTACCTGTGCAGAGGGCCGTGCATGCAGATCGTGCACGAGCGGGCATGCTGGGTGGGCAGGGGCAGTGCTTTTGCACCCGCGCAGAGGGGCGTGCATGCAGATCGTGCACGAGCGGGCATGTTGGGGGGGGGCACCCATGCCATGTCAGTGGCGCATGCGCCTCTTGCCTGACTGGCTGCTTGCCTGCCCCGCCGCGCTGCCTGAAATTTATCTGAAGTTGTGAGGGCGCAAACACATATTTGGTTTTGCATACCTGCTCACACACCCTTGCGCCAGTGCTCAGCCCCGCCCCGCCTGCTGTGCGCTGTACAGCACTGCACATTTTTTTAGTGTGCTCCTCCGTGCGGCTGTACTGCACTGTTGTACTGGCTGCCCGGCCTGCTGCGCTCTTCACAGCGATGCACACTGCTGACCATGCTGTTGTACTGCCCCGTGCTGCACTGTCCTGCACTGCACTGTACTGCCTGCAGGTGCGCGAGGCGTACCGCACCAAGGGGTGGGCGCTGCTAGATGTGGAGAAGGTGGAGCAGTGCCACCACGAGGGGTGAGGGGGCCTGCCGCTGCCCGCTGCCACCACTGCCGCGTGCAGCAGCCCGACAGCTGCTGCGTGTGCCGGCACTGCAACCACTGCTGCCTCTGCTGCAGCCGCACTGCGCTGCCGCCGCTGCTGCTGCTACTGCGCTGCCACAGTACGGCTGCTGTCGCCGCGTGTGCGCTGTACTGCTGCTGCTGCTGCTGCTTCCCATGCCTCCGCTGCACCTTTTCGTCTTCTGCTGTGCCTGGCTGGCATGCACCCCTCCCCGCTGCACCCTCACCTGTCTGAGGTAGCTGCTGTGCCTGCTGACACCACCTGCTGTGCCTGCTGTGCCGCCCTCTCCTGCCGGCTGCAGGTACAAGGAGGAGATTCAGGAGCAGAAGGGGGAGGGGTGCCATTTGTGGGGCGAGCTGCACATCAACAAGGTGGGCGGTACCGCTGAGGACGGGGGGAAGCCAGGGGGAAGCCAGCCTGACGGGCAGGGCCAGCCAGGCAGGGTGAGGCCAGCCCAGCAAGGCAGGGGCATGCCTGCTGCGGGGATGCAGCCAGCCATGCAGGGGGGAACTCTGCCAGGCAGGGCGAGGTCAGCCCAGGGAAGCCTCCCCGCAGGGGCAAGCCCTGCTAGCCAGTGACCCGCTCGATAGATTCCCATGGGCAGGTGCCAGCTGGTGCCAGCAGGCGGTGTTCCCGCCCACCCACTGCTCCCATCCACCCATCATCCCCACACTCCCACCTCCCACCTATGCTCCCCTCTCTGCGCTCCTGCCCCCCCCACTTCAGGTGGCCGGCAACTTCCACTTTGCCCCCGGGCGCAGCTACCAGCAGGGCAACATGCACATCCACGACCTCTCACCCTTTGCCGGACAGGTGCGGGACGGGCTCAACAGATGGGGGAAAGCAATGCATGCCAGCATGCCAGCAATGCATGCCAGCATGCAATGAACGGGCTGCAATGAGCTGGAAAAAAAAGCATGCATGCATGCATGCGCACACATGTGGTCGTTGGGGTACGGTTGGGCAGGCCAGGCGGCAAGCCATGTATGCAGGAGGCCTCCCTGCGACCCGCCGCTGCTCATGTGTCCTCCTGAAGCGTGTGGAAGCCACACTATCCACAAGCGGGCGGGCCTTGGGCAGGGCGGCGCCTTACGCTGGGACGCGCCCTTCCCTGTTGACACTCACTACTAATGCTGTCCCTTAGCCCTGATTCATTCATTCATTCATTCATTCATTCATTCATTCATTCATTCATTCATTCATTCATTTACAGTGTTGCAGCAACACAAAAGTGTGCCGCAGATGCGTCATCCCAGCATTATGGAAAAGCACTCCGGGTCCCTTTGCCCTGCAGAATTTCGACTTCACCCACACGATCCACAAGCTGGCGTTTGGGAAGGAGTACCCGGGGATGAAGAACCCGTTGGATGGGGTGGTGGTGCGGCAGCAGGTGGCGCAGGAGGACAACTCGGGTGCGTGTGTGTGTGCACGTTTGGTTGTGCTGTCAATCTTCATCGGTGGCGGGGCCAGTGGGTGTGCGCGTGCGTGTGCTGTCATTTCAAGGGCCGTTCTTCACCCCGGGGCCACTTGTTGAGTTCATTCATAAGGGACTTGCTTGTCGGTGGGCAGCGCAGCTGGTCGATAGTGCAGCAGGGAGGTGGTCGAAGATCTGTACCAGGGTAGTCTCAAAATGTTGCCCACTCCTTGTCGCTCTGTGCTGTGCCACGCTGCGCGGTACCTGTTTGTTCAACTCTTAACAGTCAGCACTTGGAAGTAAACTATCTGTGATGTCACTCTGTGCCGCAGGTCTGTACCAATATTTCCTCAAGGTTGTGCCCACCTCCTATGTCAACCTCTACAACTACACCATCCTGACCAACCAGTTCAGGTGCTTGGGAGGCCCGGCCATGAATTCAGGCCTAGCAGCTTGTACTGCGCTGTGCCAGGCCAGTTTGCCACTTTGTTGGGGTTGAATGCAGCCACCCCTGCCGTCCACCCCTGCTCATCATCCTGTGCAAATGGCAGTCCAGCGTTGATCTGTGGGTGTCTCTTGATGTGTGGGTGGGGAGGAGAAAGGGGTGACAGACTCCACAGGACAGCTTCCCCGTTCTGACCAACCAGCACAGAGGTACGGACAACAGTTTGATGGGTGTTGGTTTCCAGTGGTGGCGTGGCGTGTGAGGCGGCGTGTGCTGTTGGTGTCGCTCATCCCCTGATCTCCATCCGCTCCTTGCAGCGTCACCGAGCACTTTCGGGAAACGGCGAGCCCCACCGCGGGCGGCGGGCAGCTGCCGGGCCTCTTCCTCTTCTACGACCTCTCCCCCATCAAGGTACTGCCGTTGTACTGCTGGCAGCGCTGCGTGCTGTGCCATGCTTGCTACCCAGCTGAATGAATGCATGTGCGTGTGTGCCACCTGTTACCCAACCCACCATCCAGCCTTGCGTGTCACCTGCGTCACCACCTGTTAGCACGTGCTCGCCGCACCGCCTGCTGCCATTGTGCCCATCTACCCCGCCGCCTGCCCCTCACCGCCTGCTGCCTTTTGCCACGTGCCTGCCTCACCGCCTGCTGCCTTTTGCCACGTGCCTGCCTCACCGCCTGCTGCTGCGTGCCCGCCGACCTCCCCGCCTGCCGCCTTTTGCCATGTGCCTGCCTCATCGCCTGCTGCCGTGTTCCACGTGCCTGCCTCACCACCTGGTGCCCCGTGCCCGCCCGCCTCCCCGCCCGCCGCAGGTGCGCTTCCAGGAGAGCCGCATGTCCTTCCTCTCCTTCCTCACCAGCCTGTGCGCCATCATTGGGGGCATCTTCACGGGTGAGCAGGGCCTCTGTGTAACAACACCTGTACAAGGTTGTGAATCGTACTTCATGGGTCACTGGGGGTGTTGCCATTGGGGGCATCTTCACGGGTGAGCAGGGCTGTGTGTGACAACACCTGCATAAGGTTGTGAATCGTACGTCATGGGTCACTGGGGCCTTTGTGCATGTAGATGGGGTTGTGTGACAACACCTGTATATAGGTGAATCGTACTTCATGGGTCACTGGGGGTGTTGTCATTGGAGGCATCTTCACGGGTGAGCAGGCCTGCTGGGTCGATCACACTGCTGGGTAGTAAGGTGAATTGTACCCGATGGATGGGTGGGGACGGCTGGGTCAGTGGGGGGTGTCACTAGAGGCATGAACCATCACGTGTGAGCAGGGCTGCTGTGTGTTAGGGTTTGGGGTGTGCCTGATGCGTGACGGGCGGGTGTGCGTGGGTCGGTGGGGGAGGGGTGCCTCGGAGGCATGCCTCACGGATGCACGAGTGCCTGCCTCTGCCTGCTGAACTCTTCCTTGCCCGCCGTTCTCTGGCACAGCTGCATCACTTGCTTGCAACCTCAGCTTGCTTTTACCCAGCTCCCAGTGGCACACCTCTCGAAATCCCTATCCTACCCCTTATCGGCTCGCTCCCTCCGTCCGCGGCGGGGCTGTCGAACTACTGCCGTGCTCTGGCTGGCCCGCCTGCCTGCCAGCCCGTCCTGCCTGCGCCCTGTTTCACACAACTCCGTTCACCCGCGCCCCTGTGCAGTGAGCGGCATCATTGATGCCACCGTGTATCACGGGCAGCAGGCAATCAAGAAGAAACTGGACCTGGGCAAGCTGAGCTGAGCTGGCGGCGCTGCTGAGCTGGCAAAGCTGCTGACTGTGTGGCACAGCTGCTGAGCTGGCAAAGCTGCTGACTGTGTGGCACAGCTGCTGAGCTGGCAAAGGTGCTGACTGTGCGTCACAGCTGCTGAGCTGGCAGCGCTAGTGGGAGCTAGTGAGGCGCAGGCGGGTGCAGCCTTGCCATGTGTTCTGAGTGAGCCAATGCTGGACCCGATGCGGGTAAATTGCGGCCCATGGATGTTTGACAACCCCTGTCAGCTGTTTACAGCACTTGGCACACCGACCTCGAGGGTACTACCTAGCAGGCAGCACCCTCAGCAGCACGGCAGTTGAGTACGCCGTGGTAGAATCAGATGCACGCCAAGCAGCTCAGCACAGGGCGAGTGTCAGGGCCTCTTCCCCTGCCATCCCATCTGGCAGGCCGCCACCCCTTGTCCTTCCCCCTTCATCCGATTTCTCTCTGCACCCCACCCGCTCCCTCGCGACTGCTTTCCTCCTCCCTGCCCAAGCCAGAACTGCCTGCCTCCCTGCTTTGCCTCTCCCGCTCTCTCCTGCATCTACAAATTGCGTGGTGTTGCGTTGCTAAACATCAAGTGCTGTGCGAACGATGAGCAAAGAAGAGGGGCAGGGGGCGCGCCCCCTGCCAAAGCGGGTGTGTCAAGTTTGGAGACACGCACTCAGTGCTGCCCGCCCTCCAGGCAGAGGCGGGAAAAGTGCAGTGTGTGTGTGTGTGCTGCTGCTGCTGCCGCACAGCCGGCGCACTGCCGCGTTGCTGCCGCGTTGCTGCCGCCAGCCGCCACCGCCCGGTACAGGGGGTGAGTTGCATCCAGGGGCTCAAGATGCTTGGCAATCCTGGCTTCTAAAACGCAGCGGGGGGTGGGCCGGCGCCGGGGCTTGGCGCGATGCTGCCATACCTGCCGCGATGCTGCCAGCGACCGGCGCTGCTGCTGCTGCTGCTGCTGCTGCCGCCGCAAAGCTGCTGCCGCAAAGCCGCTTGGCTGAGCTGGCGTGCGCCAGGTCAGCCCGTGCGCCAGGTCAGCCCATTGCGTACTTGCGGGTCCACTCGCGTGCAGTCTCCTCGTACCGAGAGCGGTCTGCGGGGCACGAGACAGTTGAATGAATGGGTGAGCGATATGAGAGGATGGGCAGGCGCAAGCTCCAACAACGACTGCGTGCGAGGCAAAACAAAGCGCCCCCCTCCTCTTCCCCACATGTATTGCATGTGCACTACATGTTGCAGCAGCACAGGTGCCTTGACAAAGCATACGTCCTCAATCATGCATCTCAAAAGAGAAGAAGCAACTGCCACCGCTGCTGCATGCCACCGCTGCTGCATAATCATGCTCATCCACGAGTGTAGATGCGTGTGCAACGCAGCGCTTGATGAAGTACTGCCCACGGCGCCTTGCCCACCCTGCCCACCTGTCTTGCAGGTGTGCGTGATTTTTGCAGTGCTTACCAAGCAGCCTCGGGTAGTAGCATTAGCGGTGTTGGGCTGGCGCCCGAGAATAATCACCGCTAATGCTACCACCCGAGGCTGCTTGGTGAAGCACTGCACTGCCCCCACCCCCGCCCCCCGTACCATGCCTGCTCCTCTTCCTCTGTCCACCTGTCGTGTAGATGTGCGCAATATCAAGCACCAGCCCTGCCTGCAAGCACCCCATGCCCCCTCCCTCATCACGAGACACTGCCCCCATGCCTGCTCCTCTCCCTCTGCCCACCTGTCTTGTAGATGTGCGCAATCTCGGGCACCAGCGGGTCATCTGGGTTTGGGTCTGTCAGCAGCGAGCAAATGGACAGCAGCACCTGCACACAACCATAGGGATGACACAGTGGAAGGTGAAAAGGTTAGAACGAAAAACACGTGGGGGGTCAGCAGGGGGAGCGAAAAGATGGGCAGCAGCACCTGCAGAGCACGAGCATGCGTGCAGCAGACAGGTGAAAAGGAAGAGCGGTGGGGACATGCCGGGGCAGCAAGCAGATGGCACAGTGACAAAACCCTTGGGAAGTGGCAAGGGTGGCGACAGGCAGGGCTGAGCAGGGCAAAATGTAGTG
Organism: Chlorella sp. ArM0029B; assembly: GCA_002896455.3. Taxonomy (NCBI): domain Eukaryota; kingdom Viridiplantae; phylum Chlorophyta; class Trebouxiophyceae; order Chlorellales; family Chlorellaceae; genus Chlorella; species Chlorella sp. ArM0029B. The sequence goes on along the minus strand of JTEE01000022.1, from coordinate 803,647 downwards.
CCGCCAGGAGCCAGAAGAAGCTCAAGGCGGGTCCCCGCCTATGCGTGTGGCAGCCCTGCCCTGCAGCCCTGAGGTGGCTGCTAATCGTTTTATTCAATTCCGGGCACTGTTGACAAGCCGCCGTCGACGGGGAGGGTGGGAGGGTTTCAATTGTTAACTCAATCTTCCGCAGCCCTAAATGAAGCCCCAAGCGCACGCCCCTAACCCTCCCCCGCAGCCCCAACAGCAGGCCCCCAAACCTTTGAGACGGTGAGTGCGGGCAACCACTGCTGCTCAGTTCTCCAGCCTTAAGGCCAACTTCAGCCAACTTCAGCCACGCCCCTTGTTGCCTTTTCCCTTCCACAGCCACAACTACAACCCTACCCACAAGCCCCCCTACCTTTGAGATGGTGAGTGCGGGCGACCACTGCTCCTTCAGGATGTCCAGGCAAATGCTGCCCTGGCTGTTGATGTTGGGGTGGTACACCTGCAGGCAGGGAAGACGGTGGGTGCATGGGGGTTGCATGATGTTGCATGTAGGGTGCAAACGAGGGATGCTGCCCTGGCTGTTGGAATTGGGGTGGCAAGACCTGCGGGCACACAGTAAGAGCAAGCAAGGTGAGGGTGCGGCACCGGATGCATGGCCGGTGCAGAACAGCAGCACACTTTTACTGGAGAACGGCAGCGAGCGCCTGCATGCCGCTCCCTCACGAGTGAAGTACCGTTGAGCATGGTGAGCTGGCATCAGCGCGTTCTGGTGCTGCGCCTGGTACCCAGCCTTGCACCCCCCCAGGCTGAGCGTGTATTTGACAACAAACGAGCAACAACACAACGTCTTTAGCGCCCCGCCTCACCTTGGTCTGGAACTGCACCTTCGGCGGCTTGAAAGGGTAGTCCGGCGGGAAATGGATGGTGACAAAGAAGACACCGCCGCTGTAAGGGCTGTCGCCAGGCCCCATGATGGTTGCCTGGCGGGAGCGGGGAGAGGGGAGCGGGCGGGGGAGGGAGGGGAGGCGGCAGGGCACAGGTCAGCAGGCAAGAAGAGGGGCAGGGGAGACAGCGGGACAGCAGCGCAGTGCAAGGGGGCACCTGGGTGCTGCCCTGTATTGCGACACCCCATGCTGAGTCGTGCACACACAGTGCAGGTAGGCAGGCAGCACTGTGGAAGTGCGGTCGGCTGCGCCAGCAAGGGTGTGTGGTGAGGGCTCGAAAAGCGTGCACCCGCACCTGCCAGTGGAACAGGTCATCGCCTGCGGGCCCCGCGCTGCAAGAGGTGGGTGGATCCTTTTGGAGGTCCTGCAGGCAGGTGCGCAGGAGGGGAAGGGTGCTGATCGGGGGAGAACAATATTACTCGAGGCGCTGCCTTTGCGATCAGCCGCCGACCGGCCGCCGTCGCTGCCGCTCCTGCAGACCGCTGCCTGTGTGCCTGACGCCGGCTCCATCTACTATTCGATTCTCCTGGTGCATTGGAGGGGCTAGCAAGGCCGCGGGAAGCGTGGGAAGACCCAAGTGCTCTGCCCGCCCAAATGCCCTGATCAGGAAGCAACCAGGCCGGGGCGCCGGGCGCCGGTCTGTGAACGCATCGCAACCGTCCGATCAAGTAGGTTACCCTGCCGCGCAGGTCGGCAGCCTTCGCGGTGCAAAAGTCAGGGCGCGGCGCCGCAGCCCCCTGTCGCCTGCGCTCACCTGCAGCTCCTTGCTGATACGTTTGGACGCCATTGCTGCTGATCAGCCCCCTCTGGCCCCTCCGGCGGTGCGCTGCTGCTGGGCAAGTTGCAGTGGGCGGCGGGCTCTCTGAACTGGGCTGCGCTGCCAGAACAACTGACTTGGGATGGTTTGGTGGCGAGTCGAAGTTCAGACAGCGCAAAGCTTGCGCCGTTTTGCATGGGCGCCCAAGTTTCCTCCAGTCGCTTCGACATTGCCCAGCGATGCCTTCAGCCTTCAATTGCCGAACGCTCAATTGTGTTGCGTGGATCTGCCATCCGGTTCCCTTCCTTTGAAAGGCTGCCCGCTCCACATGCCATCTCGTTGAACGCAACCTCCTGCCAGGCTCTCCTGGAGACATGCAGCAGTGGGGATTCTACGCAAGGGTTGCGACCATCTGCTTTGCGGTGAGCGCCGGGTTTGGTGCTGGCTGGCGGCGGGCGGCGGCAGTGGCGGTGGTGGCGGCGGCAGCAGGCGGCGGCAGGCAGCAGGCAAGCTCAAACTCACGAGCTTCCTCTGAATACGTGCCGCCACCAACAGGACACAGCCAGGCCAGCACACAGTGTTGGCATCCATGCCTGCCTGCGGTATTTGCACCTCGCACTTGCTCCCAGCGTGCCCTTTTGCCTGCCCATCCGCCCTCCCTCACCGTATTGCTTCCCACCCACCACATTTGTTGCAGCTGGGTGCTGGCATGGAGGCTTTCATGCTGCGCACCGGCTTCTACGACAAAGTGACCCAGCTGGAGGCGCAGCGGCTGGAGGAGAGCAGGGAGGATCGCGAGGCGTTCCTAGAAAAGGTGAGTGCCGGGTGTGCGGTGGGTTGTATGGTGTGTGTGTGCAGGTTATGTGAAGAGACATGTTTGCAAGGAAGGAAGGCTAGGCGGTGATGTGCCAGTTAGCGGTACAGTGATGTAGCGAGGTGCGATGTTGCAACTTAGTTGACCCCCCTGCCGCTGTGCCTGCGAAGCCAGCCCGCCTGCCTCCCCTCCCATCTAGTGCCTACCTAGCTTCCCACGTGAGAAGCCTGCACCAAGCGCCTGCCCACCGCCTGCCCACCCCCACTGCTGACCTGGCCTGCAGCTGAGGGCGGAGCTAGAGCGGCAGTCTGCTGAAAAGGGAGTGAAGCTCAACCTGCCGCCAGCGCCCTCCACCAGCGGCAGCAGCAGCGGCGGCAGCAGCGGCGGTGAGCAGCAGCGACAATGACGGCGGCCGTGCCTGCCCTGCTGCCTGACCCTCTCGCTTGACTCTGTACCATATATGACTTCCCGACCAACTGGATGGGAGCCTTGTGACACAATGTGACCTCGTTTGCAACCCCTGGGTAGGATACCTGAAGCAGCCTGGTTTGGCTGTGCCTTTTGCAGCTGTGTTAGTTAGTGATTTACTTAGTTAGCTACGTTTAATGTCCACATGAAGCCAGGAGCGGTCTCACGAGACCAAGGAATTGTTGTGTGCCACCCAGGCTGCGCAGGGCAGCGAGGCCGCTGGTGCAGGCTCGGGCAGCACGCTCTGGCTGAGCTGGGGGATGCTGTTCCTTCCTTCCTTCCTTCCTTCCTTCCTTCCTTCCTTCCTTCCTTCCTTCCTTCCTTCCTTCCTTCCTTCCTTCCTTCCTTCCTTC
>JTEE01000022.1:782456-799574 GCA_002896455.3 Chlorella sp. ArM0029B | reverse complement strand
CTAGGTTTGCATACCCAGAAGCGTTGTTTGACAAATTTGTCAATTAGCACCAGTAATAGGAAAGAGACAGTGGGAAGTGGGCGAGGGCGACCAGAAACACAAACGAGGAGAAAATGGCACGGCCGCCTTTGGGTGGGGGTGGCCACAGTAGCGCTCTCTGTGATAACAGCAGTGCTTCAGACGCTCCCCGCTTGATGTATCTGGTACTGTTCTGCTGCCACGGCCGCTGGCTGGTGCTAACAGTAAAAATCCTTTTTCGAGTTTTTTTTCTGCTTCCATTTTCATTTTCGTTTCATTTTTTTGTGTCTTCTCTTTTTTCAACCTGCAGAAATCAGCTACGTACGTGCACGTTTTCCAAAACTTTCAGCGGGGGGGGGGGGTCCGGAGTCAAAAAAAAGAATAGCTGCCGCCTTACCCGCGCACCCTGCGCCAGGCATGTGCCGCCGGGAGGCCGCCTGGGAGGGTTGTGCGCTTACCACGGGACCATCCAGCTGTACTGCATGGAAGGGGGATATGATTTGCACTCAACTGGGCCGGTCACTCCGCTGGCGCAGATGCAGCGCACAGGTAGCGCCAGCGACGCTGACGCTGACGGTGCAAAGCGACAACTCAGCGGCACTGGGGAGAGATACTATAACCGGCACCGGTAGGCCAAGGAAATTACCCGTACGGCAGTGCACTGCCAGCGTTTCGGCTGGTAACTGCTGCTATTTTGACGGCTGGCGGGTCGGGTGGCGCGCTGGTGCCGCCGCTGCTGCCGCCTGGTAGCCTTCTGAAGCAGCCTCATGCTTTGTGTACGTCCTCACCACCATTCATCTTTCACTGGAATGTACAGAACAGGCTGGTCTGGGCTGAAAGTGCAGGAAAGGGCAGCTCCAGGGGTGCCCCGTTTTTGTTTTCAAGATGCTGTGGGTGAGAGAGGCGCTGAAGCTGCAGGGAAGCTGCACTCCCGCCGCGTCGGCCGCCCGCACGCCCGCCATAAGACCGCTAGATTGAGTCATATTATTCCATTCGACCGCCTCTGCACACACTAGCGTCGTTGTCTCGTTCGCTTCCCGTGCAAACACCACAATGCCAGGCGTGCGCCTCGCCAAGCTGACATATCCCGCGAGCGCTGTAGCAGGCGGTTCCAGATCGAATCAGAACGAAGACAAGGTGCGCAGCTGCTTGCCTGACGCTTGATGGCAGCGTGCTGAGCGGCAGCAGCAGCGGGCAGTGGCTCAGCCGGCAGCGGTAGTTTGACAGCCCCGCCGCGGACGGAGGGAGCGAGCCGATAAAGGGTACGATGGGAACGAGAGGTGTGCCACCGGGAGCTGGGTAAAAGCAAGCTGAGGTTTGCAAGCAAGTGATGCAGCTGTCGCTGACGCTGACAGGCTGTGGCTGTAAGGCGGGCACACCTGCGTGGTTGCAGCCGGCAGCGGGCACAGCACAGTGAATGCAGAGTTGGGGCGGCCCAGCCAGTTGCCTCCTTGATGTTCAACCCTGGGCGCGCGTGTCAAGCAGTAGCAGTGCGGTACGCATGTGCAAGGCTGGTGCCTCATGCCACGCACACTGTGACAGGAGTCCAGGCGCTGCATGTCCACCCTTCTAAAGGGTGCCCGTCTGGTTGAATACAAACCACGCGCACGACAGCCAGCTGCCTGGTGCGCTGGCTACAACCCTGTCGCCCTAGCTCACGACGGCCCCTCTCTCCCCCTGCCTTGCAACGCCGCAGGACTTTCACCTCCTGCGTGCCACCCTGGCAGGCAATCAGGCCAAGGTGGCAGCACTGCTGCGTGCCGGTGCCGACCCCAACGTCAAGAACGCTAAAGCGCACGCGCGCCCGCTGCACCTGGCGGCTGAACGCGGTGACGTGGCGGTGATTCACCTCCTGATCGCCGGTGGTGCCAAGCTGGAGGCACGGGACATCGAGGTGAGCGCTGCTTGGGTTTCCAAGGCTGGCATGGCTGGCTCCGGGTGTGCAGTTCAGCCCCTGCAGCGGCCATGTGTGCGACGGCTCCTCACAGGCAGACGGATCCTGGCCGAGAGGGAGCTGTGCGCCGCCGGCCCAAGTACCGAACAGGACAGAGGGGTGGGCGGCAGAAGGGGCAGGCGGCATTGCCTTCCCATACTTGTGCTCACAGCCCCCGCTCCCCGCTTTCCCGCCCACAGGATTGCCGGCCGCTGCACTATGCAGCTACTTTTGGCCAGGTGGCGGTCGTGCAAGCGCTGGTCAAGGCGGGAGCAGACGTGGACAGCAAGACAAAGCAGGGCGACACACCGCTGCACTGTGCGGCACAGCTGGGCAAGGAAGGTGAGCAGGCACAAGTGCACGCGGCGCGAAGTTGAGACAGGGGGTGGGCGGTGGGGTGGGAGGCAAATGACTGTGAGTTGCCTACTCACAGCACAGCACAGCGCAGCGCAGTACAGCACAGCATGCCAGCGCAGCACAGCACAGCACACCGCAGCACAGACAGCACAGCGCGGCAGCGCAGTGCACCAGCACTAACAGCACACCGCACCGCACTGCAAGGCCGTTTGGGGCTGCCACCCACCCGCTGACAACATGTGACCCTTTTTTTGTTGTGCAGATGCTGTGAAGTGCCTGCTGAGCTTGGACGCTGGCGTGCACAGGCACGAGTACGAAGACCACTGCACGCCCCTACACTTTGCTGCCCAAGGGGGCCACGCGGGCATTGTGACGGCGTTGCTCGTGGCTGGTGCCAACATTAATGAACAGGGGTACAGTGGCTGCACCCCGCTGCACTGGGCGGCCCGTGAGGGGCACCTGAAAGCGGTAAGCGTCCTGCTGCTGGCGGGCGCGCAGGCCGGCCTGTTGGATGGTGAGAGCAAGACGGCGTTGGAGCATGCCTGCGTCAGCTGCCGGGGGCACAGCGAGGTGGTGGCGAAGCTGCTGCAGGGGCGGCAGTGAGCAGGGCGCATCGCGTGGTTCTCATCTTGCATGGCAATGCTGACGTGGCAGCGCCGCAGCTGATTGCATGCACTCGCCCTGCCCCGTTTCCTGCCTCCACCTCCCTGTACCATCGAACCCTGCTGCTTGTCCTCATCATCCATGGCTTCCCCGTTTCTTCCTTCGCATTGCTCCTACTGATTCGCTGAGACTGCTCCTACAGAATTTTGACTAAACTTGTCCAATCCTGTGAATACCCCAATGCGCTGGATGCGCTGCACTGCATTGCACTATGCACTTGTAACCTTGTAACCTCAGTTTCCGCCTGAACTGCCCGGCGTGCAAGGCCCTTGCACTGGGATGTTGCGTTAGCTTCCGAACCCACAAGCATGGAAACGCAGTCACAAGCAACGGAAATGCTGGCACACACGCAAGCCAACAAGGGGCAGGGCAGCAGGGTTTGGGATGCAGGGCAGCGCAGGTGTTCCATTCAAGATGGGCAAGCTGCTGTGGCGGGCACGGCACATGGGGGAGAGGAGCAGGCACACAGACCAACAGACGGGAGTGGCACTGCAACAGGGCTTTGCACGGTTCTAGCTACGTACTTGTTGCGGACAAGGGTTTCCACCGAGTCCAAGGCGGGGCAAGCTCGGCTGCTGCTGGCTGCGCAGCAGCCACACTTGAGCTATTTTTGAACAAAACCCCTGCTTTGCAGTCGGTGCAACATGCTCTGCCATCCGTACACCTGTACAGCCGTGCCCTGCACAAGTATTGCCAGAGCCATGTAATGGCCTTCTTCAGTGCTGCTCCCGTCTGTGGACCGCATCTTCCCGTATCTCATCCACCGTCCCCACGCTCATCTGTGCCGTGGCCGCCGCCCCAGCCGCCGCCCCTGCCTTGAGTGCGGCTGCGGTCTGAGCTGTGGCCTGCACACCTTCCAGCCCCGGCTGCTGCTCCGATGCGGTGTAGCTGGGAGATAAGGTTACAAGCGCTTACAGTGCGGAGTGCAACGAGGTTAAATCAAGTGTGGTCAAGTCAGATGCCATTGATCAATAATGTATGAGCAGTTGCGAAAGGAACAAACAGGCAGCCATGGATGAGGAGGCCGACATTGCCCTTGACCTGTGCAGACAGAAGCAGGGTTTGGTGGTACAAGGAAGTGGGCGCAGGAAACGGGCTGGGGATGCGGGGCAGGGCGGGGTGCATGCGGCCAGCTGCGGCGGTGCCACGTCAGCATTATTAAATATTTCCATGCATCGTGAGAGCCACATGATCAATTAATCAATCAATTACATTTTAAGCCCAGGGGGAGCCAGCAAGTTCTCATGGGACAGGGTTGGGGGTGAGTGTATCAGAATGTAGTCTGTAGCAGAGGAAAAGGAAATGTGCGATGCGGGCACTGGCGGGCTGCGCCTCGCTCACTGTTGCCCCTGCAGCAGCGCCACCAGCTGGCTGTGCCCGGCGGCGTAGGCACGGTTTAACGCCGTCTTCTTCTGATTGTCAAGCAGGCCAGCCTGCGCGCCCGCCAGCAGCAGCACGCGCGCAGCTTCCGGGTGCCCCTGACGTGCCGCCCAGTGCAGCGCTGTACTGCCACCGTACCCCTTCTCGTTGATGTTGGCGCCAGCCGCAAGCAATGCCTTCACAATGCCTACGTAACCGCCTTGGGCAGCAAAGTGCAGGGGCGTGCAGTGGTTCTCGTACTCGTGCTTATCGACGCTTGCGCCCAGGCTCAGCAGGCACTTCACAGCATCTGCACAACAAAGACGGGTCAGATGTTGTCAGCGGGTGGTTGGCAGCCCCAAACGGCCTTGCAGTGCGGTGTGCTGCTTAGTGTTGCCGCACTGCGCTGTGCTGTCTGCGCTGCGCCATGCTGTGAGTTGCCAGCCAACTCACAGGCATTTGTCTCCCATCCCACCTCCCCCCCCTGTCTCAACTTCCCGCAGCGTGCACTTGTGCCTGCTCACCTTCCTTGCCAAGCAGCGCCGCACAGTGCAGCGGTGTGAGGCCCTCCTTTGACTTCCTGTCGATGTCGGCCCCCGCCTTCACCAGCGCTTGGATGACCGCCACCTGGCCAAAATTGGCTGCATAGTACAGCGGCCGGCAATCCTGTGGGCGGGAACGCACGAGGTGGGGGCTGTGAGCACACGCATGGGAAGGCCCTGACAACTGCCTGGTCGGCACTTGGGTCGGCACTTGGTTCGGCGCCACACAGCTTCCTCTCGGCTACCGCAAAAGCAGCGGCACATGCCGCTGCAGAGGCCGCACTGCCCACCCGGTCCAGCCAAGCCAGCCCTTGGAAGCGCCGCTCACCTTGGCGTCACGTGCCTCCAGCTTGGCACCACCGGCGAGCAGGAGGTGAATCAACGCCACGTCACCGCGCTCGGCCGCCAGGTGCAGCGGGCGCGCATGCGCTCTAGCGTCCTTGACGTTGGGGTCGGCGCCGGCACGGAGCAGCGCTGCCACCTTGGCCTGATCTCCTGCCAGGGTGGCACGCAGCAGCTGGACGTCCTGCAGGGTTTGAAGGCAGGGGGAGGCAGGGTAAATCGTGAGCTGGATTGACAGGGTTGTAGCCAGCGCACCAGGCAGCTGTACCCTGCACGCCGGCGGGCCTGCACCCGCACAGGCGCCGCCGGTGCGCCCTTCAAAAGGGCAGACATCCGGCGCCTGGATGACGCGCCTGTGTTGCAAACACCTGCTGCGCGCTGCAGCTTCCGCGCACGCCCAGCGTTGCACATAAAGGAGGCAACTGGCTGGCCAACTCTGCAATCAATGCGCTGCGCCCGCTGCCGGCTGCCGCCGCTGCCGCCGCTGCCACCAAGCAGCCTCTGGCGTACCTTGTCAACATCCTGAATCGAGCTGGCATCGCCTGCCACAGCGCTTGCAACAACATACGTCAGCTTGGCGAGACGCATGCCTGCAATAACCGCTGCCGCCATGGTGGTGTTTGCACGGGAAGCGAAGGGCAACGACGACGATGTGTGCGAAGGATGCTAGTGATGGAATAATGGAGACCGGGAGGTACGGTGGTGCTTCAAATGGCGGGCGGGCAGGCGGCCGACGCGGCCGGAGCGCAGCTTCTCCTCAACTTCAGAGCCCTCCCTATGCTAACGGGTCACACCCTTCTCTGCAGCTTCCTGTCCGCCTAGCTTCTAGCCGGAACGCTGCAGTGCCGCACTGCCGTCCGGGTTCCCTGCCAGCCGGGAACGTCACCTTGCTAGCGCCGCTGGGTTGGCGCCCTGCACCGTCGGCGTTGACGTCGTCGGTGTTACCTGGACGCCGCAACTGCGCCAGCGGACTGACCGGCTCAGTTAATACAGGTCACATCCCCCATCCCAACCCACCCGGGTGGGCACATGTTAATCTCACCACAACCCCAGGAGCAGGGGCATGTGCCTGGCGGCGGGTGCATGGGCACAGGGCACAAAAAGCGGTGTGCAAGCCAGCATGGCAAGCAGCGGGGCATGGGCCTATGCTCCATCACTGACTCGGCTATAACTGGGTAGTTGCGGGCTCGCGCTCAACTGGCATGTTGGCACATCGCCATTCCTAATTGAGACGCCCTGGGCACAAAGTCGACGCCGCCCTCTACTTTGTCGGCCGTTGCTGCTCTAGGCCCCGCCCGGCAGAGCCCGGCACACCCGATCATGGCTGTGAGCTCAGATCGGAAGCCCAGTTCACCGGTGTGCTTCTTATGGACTTCTGGGTATGCCAAGGGCTCGAAGAATAAAGGGGACGAGACATTCTTTCACACAGCTAAGCCCGGCGGGCCTCACAACGGCGTGGGGTGCCGGCGCTCTTGCAGGTGTCGGCGAGGAGGACTTTAAGAAGCAGGGAAGGGCATCTGGGATCTCCTTGGTGACGAATGTTCATGCTGCAAGCTGGTGCACTGTGCCTGTGCTTGCAAGCATGCCTGGTGCACTGCGGTGTGTGTGACACGGTTGGTCTGCTCTTGTATCACGAAGCCACGGCAAAGCAGGGCGGTTGGCGTAAGTTGGTGCGCTGGCATGCACAGCATCTTGCATGCAGCATGACCATGGCACATGCCTCTCCTTCTTCTTTCTATCCTAAAGTACATGCATGCACGTGTCCTTAAACGTCTCCTCCTTCTCCCAGTGTTCAATCCGCATCTACCTCAAACCATGATGCGCCCCACTTCACGCCGCCATCTCTGCCGTCCTCTCCCGCTGCTCGCGCTCCGACAGCTGGCGCGCCGCCGGCTGGGGGCGGTAGGTGGGCGTGTCGGGAGGCGGCAGCGACGCCTGCGCCCGCACCGACTGCGCCTGTGCCTGCTGCTGCGCCTGCTGCGGTGCCAGCGCAGGCAGCGCTGGTATGGCGGCTGGGGCACGCGCCATCTGCTCCTCCTCCTGCTGCGCCGCCTCCAGCTCCTGCAGCACAGCATGGGGCAGCACAGCATGGGGCAGCACAGCATGGGGCAGCACAGCATGGGGCAGCAGACCAGGTGGAGCAACAACCATTGAGTTGGGGACATCACAAGTTGACACCGCCAGGTCAGCCTCCGGTTCACCCTCGTATAGCTCAGCCCCCTCAGCGCCCACTGCCCCCTGCCACCTCAGCACTCCACTCACCGCCACCTCAGCCTGCAGCTCAGCCTCGTCCAGCTCAGCGCCCTGCCCACTCGGCTCACGGCATGCACCAGCAATATCTCGACCGTGGCCCTGGAACTGCCCCTGCCACCTCAACACCCCACTCACCGCCAGCTCAGCCTCCAGCTCATCCTCGTCCAGCTCAGCACCCTGCCACCTCACCGCCCCCTGCCACCTCACCACCCCACTCACCGCCAGCTCAGCCTCCAGCTCATCCTCGTCCAGCTCAGCACCCTGCCCCACCGGCATCCCCAGCGTCGCCTGCACCGCACTCAGGTTGGCCGCCACCTCTGCCGCATCGTCCCGAAGCTCATCCACCGTCCCCACGCCAATCTGTGCCGTGGCCGCCGCCCCAGCCGCCGCCCCTGCCTTGAGTGCGGCTGCGGTCTGAGCTGTGGCCTGCACACCTTCCAGCCCCAGCTGCTGCTCTGACAGGCGCAGCAGGCTGGTTTCCACACCTTCCAGCTGGCTCTCAAACAGCTTCCGCTTGCGCAGGCAGGCCAGCGCAGCTGCGGGGGGAAGGGGAGGTGGGCGGGACGGCGGGCGTGAAGGAGATGGGCAGAGCAGCAAAGTGCGTGGCCACGACTTCTGTGGTACAGAGCAGGCAGCGTGTGCGTCACTGCCACAGGGCCACGGAGGAGTTGCCTCGTGAGACACCAACACAAACAGTACAACGTAGTCGCCCAGAATTCCAGGAGAATGCGTACCAGGATACGCAGGCCGCACACAACCAGGCGCCCGCCTGCTCACCGCTTGTGTTGCCTTGCCGTGCAAACTCCCGGGCCCGGGCCGTCTCCGCTGCCACCTTTAGCTCTATCAGCTCACGCCGCCTAGTCAGCGAGTCTTCAACCTGCACAGCGGCGGTTGTGGGGACACACCCCAGGTGCAGTGAAAGAAGTGGGAGTAGGCAACGTGCGCAGTACCAAGCGTAAGCCAGGGGCAACGCCTGCCCAGCCTCCCTGCTTGCAGAAACACCCGCCTGCCCCCGCCTGTGAGCAAAAACACACCAACGGCACCCCTCCCTCTCACCTCTCCCAACTTTTGAAGGGCGCCCACCGTTGCCGCCTGCTGCGGCAGAAGGGCGGGCTGCGGCGGCGCCGTTGATAGCGGCAGTGAGGCGCCGGCGCCGCCTGCGGTGGCACCGCTGACGGCCCCCCGCTTCTTCTTGCCCTCGCTTCCCCTTGGGCTTAGCAGCCTCTTCAGCATGTTCCCTGCTGTGCCGCTGTCCTCTGTCCTCAGTCTGCCAGACCGGTAGTCAGGGCTCACGTCAGGTGTATGTCGGTGCTCTCGGGACGTGCCTGGCTCTCGACACGGTTTCTGATCACGTGCTTCACGCTGAAACTGCATGAAGACAGCCTCTACACGGCTGCCAACAGCGCAGCACGGCGCAGCAGAACGCAGCAGAATTTCCTGCGTGCAGCGCTTCATGCCTTCTAAACGCTTGAAACGAGCGCATTGGATCAAACCGCCGTGAACAAGGGACCCGTGGCAGGCAGTGTGGAGCCTAACAAGTGCTCCTTCGGTGAGACGGCCTTTGCAGTAGGCACCCCCGGCACCTCGGCAGGCACAATTGTGTACCGACGGACAATCGGCGTCGTTAGGTTGTGCCTCACATCAACTCTGCCGCCGCCGCCGCCGCCCGGTCACCGCCCGCGCTTGCTCGCCGCACAGCAGGCCATGACTGCAATCTGACTGCAGTATGTTGGCCAGACATCCCGCTACAGCCCAGCGTCTGCTGCGTCAACCTCCCCGCTGCTCACCCTCAATCCGGCCACACACAGGTGCAGCGTGCCCCATCCCAACTGCACCCGCTCGCTCCCCCCGCGCCCCACCTGCCCGCCCGCACGCAGGCGCACAGTACCGCACCCCGCCCCCGGCAGTACCATCAAGCAGGAAGGAGGGCACAGGCGCAGGCACAGGGGCAGGAGGCTCCTCGTCAGCGTCCACATCAGCGTCCACGTCAGCAGCCACGTCAGCAGCCACGTCAGCAGGCATGCAGGGTCTGATGCAGGACTACCCCCTGGTGGTGCCATCCATCCTGGACTATGCAGCCAAGTTCCACGGGGAGCAGGAGGTGAGGGACAGCCCCTATGGATCACAACCTTGGGCTTGGGGCACCAGCAGGGTGGGCTTTTGGCGGGGAGCGATCAGGAGTGTGGGGGAAGCGATCAGGAGGCGAGGCCCCCAGGCCACCAACCCAGCCTTAGGGGTGGAGATGGCAGGGTGGATTTTGAGGGGGGCGTGCGCAGGTGGGGGCGCAATCCACAACTGTAAGTTTGGTGCCAGCAGGGTGGAACAGGGGGGAAGTGAGCGCAGGGGAGAGCCAACCCACAGCCCTCACGCCGTGGCGGAGCAGGAGGAGTGAGCGCAGGTGGGCCTGCAACACTGCCCCCATGCATGGTACCGGCAGGGTGGGACCAGGGGAAGCGAGCGCTGTGGAGCGGGAGGTGCGCAGGGCTGCACACAGCTCTGCCGCACCGTGTGCTCTGAACCGCTCGGCAGTTGCAGCAGCTCCCTCGTTGCTCTGTGCAGGTGGCTTTGCATGTGGTGGGCGCAAGAGCGCAGACAAACCCACTGTGACACGCACGCCTACTGTCTCTCCTCTCTTGTGTGTGATGTCTCATGACACCGCCTTGCGTTCCTGCCTTCAGGTGATAGGCGTGAGCGCGGGTGAGCGCTGTGTATGTGACGACTCATCACACCATCCTGTGTTTGTGCATCCTTTAGGTGATAGGCGTGAGCGCGGATGAGCGCAAGGTGGAGCGCAGCACGTACCGCCAGGTGGCGGAGCGTGCCAGGCTGGCGGCGCTGGCGCTGAAGCGCCTGGGCGTCAGGTGAGAAGAAGAGGAAGAAGAGGAAGAGTACGCCCTTGGGCATGGGTTGAGGAAACCAGTAGAGGTCTGGGCCCCATCGGGGCGGGCCCAGGCAGGCAGAGGCCTCCAGTTGGGCCGCACGCGCACGGTCAGCCACCCCTGGGCGTTGGGGGCAGCAGGGGGAAGAGGCACGGACGAAGTATGGCAGGCCGGTGTGCACTGCACTCCCCACCCGGCAACACGCTGCCGACGCACATCCTGCCTCCCACCGTCCCTCCCTCCCTCCCTTCCTATCTCCCTTTCACCACCCCTCCTTCCCTGCCTTGCTGCCAGGCCTGGTGACCGTGTGGGGGGAGCTGACGAGCAGCTGGTGCCCCGCTTTGCTTTAACTCTGAGATATACTCTCATGTTCAAGTAACTGATGCTGTTCAACCAACTTTTGCTTGCAGGCCTGGCGACCGGGTGGCCACCCTGGGTTTCAACACGCTACGCCACCTGGAGTCATGGTGGGTGCGGGCTCTGGCCATAATTTTGCAAGGCATTTGCAGAGTGTGTGTGTGGGCTGCGCACACTTTGCACCGGGCTGTGCTGCATGTCCCGGCATGCCCCCATCCCCGACTGCTCCCTCACGATTCTTCAATGGCACGGGGCGGAGCGTGCACAACGCCACGCAGAAATAGTCCCATAAGGCGCAACGCTGATTGCTACGATGCCACAATGCCACAATGCCACAATGCCACACCTCCCCCCTCCCGTGCGCAGGCATGCCGTTGTGGGCGCTGTGTGCTACAATGCCACAATGCTACACTGCCACACCTCCCCCCTCCCCTGTTGTGCAGGTATGCCATCATGGGCCTGGGCGCCGTCTGCCACACCCTCAACCCGCGCCTGTTCCAGGCGGATCTGCAGTACATCATCAATCACGCAGAGGTGGGGCGGGGACGGAAGTTGTGGGGCGTGGGGTGCGGGCGGGCTGCAATGATGGGGTGACCTCCGCGCCCCAGGATGCCACAGTCGGCTGCCCCTTGGGGCACCCATGCTCCCCCGCCATGTCTCAAGCTCTCAACCACAATGTTTCTTACGACAAATACATCATCAACCACGCAGAGGTGGGGCGGGAGTGGGGTCTGTGGGTGTGGGATGTGGAAAGTCGGATGTGAGAACTCCCGCGGTCCCCCACGCCTCCCTTGGGAAAGCAGGGCAGACGCATCCTGGCTTCCCAGCCCATTCTCCCTGCCTCTCGACTCAAGTGCAGGACAGCAGCATCCTGGCTGACGCCTTGTTTGCTGTTGTCCCTCCTAACCCACGGTCGCCCAAGTTTTAGCACGAGTGCAGGACAGCAACGTGCTGGCTGACGTGTTTGCTGTCGTCCCTCCTGACCTATGGTCGCCCCATTCTTGGCATGAGTGCAGGACAGCATCATCTTGGCTGGCGCCATGTTTGCTGTCGTCCCTCCTTGTTAAGTTCCGCCCCATTCTTGTCACGAGTGCAGGACAGCATCATCCTGGCTGGCGCCATGTTTGCTGTCGTCCCTCCTCGTTGAATTCCGCCCCATGTTTGGCACTACTGCAGGACAGCATCATCCTGGCTGACGCCATGTTTGTTGGGCTGCTGGAGGCCCTGCTGCCGCACTGCCCCTCGGTGAAGCACGTGGTGCTGATGACGGGTGCGCGTGTTTGGGGGCAAGGGGTTTTGTGATGGCGCTGGTAGCTTTGAAAAGAGTGACAGCCCCTGGTGCTCGTGAAGGGTGCGTGGGGCATGCTGGGGTGCCTTGCCTTCTTCAGCTCAGCGTGGCATGGTGTCCGAAAGGAGGAGAGCTGGGCTCAGGGGTCACTTTGTGCTCTGCCACCCATGGCCCCTTCCCCGTCTCCCCTCCTCCTCCGGCCTGCCCCTGCCCATCCTGCCCACCCTGCCCACCCTGCCCACCCTGCCCATCCTGCCCGTGCGCCGCAGATGAGCGCCACATGCCCAAGCAGAGCAGGCTGGAGGTGCTTTGCTACGAGGATCTGCTGGAGGAAGAGGTGAGGGGCGCCACCTGTAGTATGCAAAGCGCTGTTGAGTAGAGGGGCTGCCGCTGCCGCTGCCGCCGCTGCTGCTGCTGCTGCTGCTGCCGCCGCTGCTGCTGCTGCTGCTGCTGCCGCCGCTGCTGCTGCTGCTGCTGCTGCTGCCGCTGCTGCTGCACGAGGGGTGCTTAGGAGCGGTTTCCAAGGAAGAGGCAGGCCTGCCCACACACTCCGTTTCATGGCCAATTTGGCACCCACGTAACCGCTGCAAACCGCCAACCTTTGAAGTACCGTTGCAGACTGCCAACCTGGAGGGCTTCCGCTGAGACGTGACAGACTGCCAATCTTTTTGGGGCGCCCGAGAAGCGACACGCCTGATTCACATGCTTTACTCATGAACCTATTCAAAGCCACAAATTACATCCCAGATATCTGTTGCAGACCGCCAACTTGGAGGGATTCCGCTGGGATGTGACGGATGAGGGGCAGGCCTGCGGGCTGTGCTACACCAGCGGTACCACTGGCCCCCCAAAGGTACGTGCCAAGCAGTACGAACAAGCTTGCACGCATGGCACCTGCTTGCCTGCATCTGCCTCTGTGCCGGTCGCTGCAGGCGCGGCAGCTCTTGTTGGGGTGTGGGTGGTGATGGGGAGCGGCAGCAAGTGGCACGTCGTGGCAGCAGGCCCACTTCTCCGGCCCTCAGTGACAACATGCCGTGGGCGGGGGCGACGTGCTGCAGGGTGACTGCCCTGTTCTCAAACACTCTATAACCAACACTCTTCCCCAACCTCTCCACCCCTCTCGCACGCCCTCACATGTTATTGTGCTTACAAGGGTGTGCTGTTTGTCCCCTCGTATGCCCACAGACGTGCATGCTTTTGACCAAGAAGCTGTCACGACAAGCAAGCCACGTTTGTTGTTATTTCTTTCTTGGCATGCCACCCGCAGGGCGTGCTGTACAGCCACCGCCTTTCGGCTGCCTTTCGTGCAGTCATTACAAACACTTTCTTCCCACCCCTGACATGTCCACGTGCCTGCAGGGCGTTCTTTATAGCCACCGTTCCAACTTCCTGCACGCCATGCTCACCTGCCTCACCGACGTCTTCGACCTGCGCAGCAGCAGCACCATGCTGGCCGTGGTGCCCATGTTCCACGTGAGATGCGGTGGCCGCGCTGTGCTGTGCTGTGCTGTGCTGTGCTGTGCTGTGCTGTGCTGTGCTGTGCTGTGCTGTGCTGTGCTGTGCTGTGCTGTGCTGTGCTGTGCTNTGTGCTGTGCTGTGCTGTGCTGTGCTGTGCTGTGCTGTGCTGTGCTGTGCTGTGCTGTGCTGTGCTGTGCTGTGCTGCGCTGCGCTGCGCTGCGCTGCGCTGTGCTGTGCTGCGCTATCAACTCAGCACCCTCTCCCCCTGTGCCGCCCTGCACGCTCTGCCCGCTCTGCATGTGGTGCGGCTCACCACTCTTCCCGCCTGCCCACCCTCCCCAGGGCCTCCCTCCAACACTATCTACTCTGTATCTCTGCATGCGTGTGCAGGCCAACAGCTGGGGCCTGGCCTTTGCTTGCCCCATGATTGGAGCCAAGCTGGTGCTGCCAGGTGCGCTGGTTTTCATGCCCCCATGCACTGCTTGCTTGGGTACCCAGACCGAAGGTCGTGCTGCCAGATGCACATGTTTTCGTGCCGCCAGGCAGCGGTTGCAGGCTGCCGCCTCCCTCCCCGCCCCCGCCACGGCCACCCTCGCCCTCACCCCCGCCCTCAACCCGTCCGCAGCCCAAGGGCATCAAATGGTTTTGAGTGCCCGGGATGCCTGCTGGCCAGCACCCCTGCCTGATCAGCTGGCAAAGGACGCATGCTGGCTCACAGAAAATAAGGGCCACCTGCACGCTTGTTTTCCCATCTTCTCTGCAGGCGCTCTTCTTTTACCGCTGTGAGCCGCGCGTTTTCCCCTCGATTTACAATTGACATAGGTGTTACTCTGCGATTTGTCGTGTTGCAGGCCCCTACCTGGACGGCGCTTCTGTGTACCAGCTGATGCAGGAGGTCGGGGTGACGCACACAGCAGTGAGGGGACGCAGTGGAAGCGCCTGTTTTCGTCCGCCTGCCCGCCTGCCTGCCTTTGCGGAGGACTCCCTGCCTGCCCGCCTGCCCGCCTGCCTGTTGCTTGCCTGCCTGCCTGCCTGCCCCCGCTTGTCTGCCGCTTGCTTGCCTGACTGACTGACTGGCTGTCTGCTTGCCTTCCTTTAAAATGCAGGGTGTGCCCACCGTGTGGATGGGCCTGTTAGATCACATGGAGAAGAAAACAAGCCCCTGAGCATAGACCCACACACATATCACTACGACTTAAAATCGTGTTGTGCAGGGTGTGCCCACCGTGTGGATGGGGCTGCTGGGCCACCAGGAGAGGACTGCACCCCTCTCAACACAGACACACACATGTATGACAACTACTTAAAATCGTGCTGTGCAGGGTGTGCCCACCGTGTGGATGGGCCTGCTTGATTACACACTCAACAACAGATACATGCGTGCTCAAAAGCGTTTTACCTTGCATGTGCAGGGCGTGCCCACCGTGTGGATGGGGCTGCTGGATTACACACTCAACAACACACCAGATACATGCGTGCTCACAAGCGTTTTACCTTGCATGTGCAGGGCGTGCCCACCGTGTGGATGGGCCTGCTTGATCACATGGAGAAGAAGCGGCTGCGCCTCACATCCCTGCGCATGCTGGCGGTGGGGGGAGCGGCCTGCCCCAGGTGGGACACAGTCGGAAAATGCTTAGAGGGTGGTCGAGTCGGGTGGCAGGGGGAAGGGGCGTTATCCATGCTGTGCATGCTGGCAGTGGGGGGGAGCGGCCCAGGCGGGAAAAGGGGTGGCTCGAGTGGGGTGGGTGTGGGAGGGGCGTGGCCATGCTGTGCATGCTGGCGGTGGGGGAGCCGCCTGCCCCAGGTGGGCATAGGGGTGGGTCGAGTGGGCTGGGCAGGGGAGGCGCATTGCCCTGTTGCGCATGCTGCATGCCCTGGATTTGGTGCCAGGGGCTGTTGCAGTGATACCATGTGTGCGGTGGGTGTAGGTGGGGTGAGCTGCTTGCCCCTACTGCAGAAAGGGGGTGGTTGGGAGGAGCGGGGTGGGCAGGGGAGGGGCATTGCCACGCTGCGTATGCTGGCAGTGGCGAGAGCGGCCTGACCCAAGGGGTGTGCTCATGGTGGGGCAGGGTGGATATGGTCCAAGGAGTCTGTGTGCGCTGCCTGCCCCAAGGGGGTGCTTTCTCAAGCAGAGGATAGATTCAGCAACGCTGGGCACTGCCCACCCCCTGTCCTTATTCTGCTGCTGCTGCAGCGGATGCGTCCTGCCTCAAGGTGCCCCTCCATCCCATCTGTGCTGCAGCTGACGTGCCCTGCCTCCATCCTTGGCGTGCTCCTGTCCTTATTTTCCATGGCCTCTCCCCCTCCGTGTGCAGTCACCAGCTCATTCAAGACACTGCTGGCTAGTACCCACCATTTGACTTGCCCTCTCTTCCCCCACCCCCCTATGCAGGCACCTGATTGAGTTTTTCGAGGGGCAGCACGGCGTGGAGGTGCTGCAGCTGTGGGGCATGACGGAGCTGAGCCCGCTGGGCACGCTGGGGGCCATCAAGGTGGGTGTCCTAGGTGCAAGGGTTTAAGTTGCAAGGCAGGTGCACTTTACAGCGCCCTGTGGCATGCTGTCCGCCTCTTTCTGCGCCAGGAGGAACGCTTTCTCAGTAGCAACGCTCATGTCTTCTCACATGCTCGCCTCCCCTTCTTGTCCCCCTTCTTTCTTTCCGCAGGGAACGCGGCAGTACCTGGCCCAGCACGAGCGCTTCTTCAACAGCACCCTATTTGTATTTTTCACATGCTCGCCTCCTTCATCTTTGCCACGATACTTTTTTTTTGTCTGCAGGGCAGCCTGCAGCACCTAGGTCCAGAAGCGCGCTGTACCAGCAACACATTTTAGGCACTCCCACATGCTCCCTACTCATCACTTTCTCTCCGCAGGGCAGCCTTCAGCACCTGGGCCCCGAGGAGCGCATCCGTCTGAAGCTGAAGCAGGGTCGGCCCGCCGTGCTGACCGACATGCGCATTGTGGATGAGGAGGGGAGGGAGGTGGCCTGGGACGGCAAGACGGCGGGGGAGCTGCAGGTGTGAACGAGTTGATGTCAATCGAGGTTGGGTGGGCTGCAGGTATGTATGTGCATGGGTTGGTGGGTGGGGAAGTTGCAAGCAATTAGGTACGAGTTCATGCCCATTGTGGGTGGCTGGATGGGAGGGTGGGCGGATAGGTGGCAGTCTGAGTGAGGGGTCGGGCATAGCCCCTCCCGGGGGGGAAGTGTTGGGCCAACTCCCTGCAGCTGCGTGGCCTGAGACGGCAAGGCAGCGGGAGAGCTGCTGGTACGAGGTTATGCCACTGCGCGTGGGTGGACCCATCGGGTAGGGTGGAAGCGGGCCTATCCCTCCGGGCGCAGGCATCGGGTGGGAGCCCGACGTGGGTGCAGGCGCAGGTGGGGTTGAGGGAGACCAGCATAAGGTGAGAGGCCCTCCCTGCCCTCCATCCTGCCTGGAAACCGCCCCTGCATCCTCCCCTCCCCCTCCATTCTGCCTTCCCCTCCCCTGTCATCACCACACTGAGACGCTTCCTCGAGCAGTCCAACCCTTCCCATCCCCACCTTCCCACCCCTCCTGCCAACCCACCCTGAGCCGGGCGCCACCACAAGCAGTCCATCTCACTGCCCTTCCTGCCCTGCCCTGCCCTGCCCTTCCCCTGCACACCCCCTTCCCCTTCCCTCCTTCCCTCCC
>JTEE01000022.1:758476-782152 GCA_002896455.3 Chlorella sp. ArM0029B | reverse complement strand
TGGGTGGGTGGGCGTGGCAACTATGGGCTGAGCTGGGGCACATGCAGGACCTGGTGGGTGCCTCTTCCCGCCCTCCATTCCCACGCCCCCTGCCGCACCCCTTGCTTGCCTGTAATCGCGCCTTGAGTTTGTTTCAACCATTATCCCAACCTTAACAGATCACCGACCGATCCAAGGATGTCATCAAGAGCGGCGGCGAGTGGATCAGCAGCATCGAAATCGAAAACGCGGCGGCGGGGCACCCGCAGGTGGCAGGTGCGCACAGGTGCCGCGGCTGGCGTGCCACTGGCTGGCTTGCCACTGGCATGGCATGGCATGCCATGGCATAGCACCTGGGGGTGGCGAGTGGTCCTTTGAGGACGTCACATGCTTCGGTCCCACCAGCGGTTGCAGCCGCTGCCTGGGGTCGGTGGTTGGGTTGGAGGGGGAGGCCGGCAGCGGGGGCGGGGAGAAGTCAGCGGGGGGCTGTTCCTCTCAGAGGAACAGAGGAACAGGCTGTTCCTCACATACGGGACCACAGCATCGTGCTCCTGTGGTGCACAGCACTCCCAGTGCTCTTCATCTGCTGCTCGTGGTAGGCGGCCCCAGCAGGCACACACCAAGGACACTCACTGCTTTCCACCGACCTGTCGCGCCAGCCGCAGTGCCTGCTGCATGGGCCACGCTACACAGCACGCATGCTGCGGTTCCACACAAACTGTGTAAAAACAGTCGCATCCCTCCCATCCCCACCTGCTGCCTCCCCACCTGCTGCAGAGGCTGCCGTGATTGCCATGCCGGATGAGAAGTGGGGGGAGCGGCCGCTGCTGGTGGTGTCACCCAAGGAGGGGCAGGTGGGTGGGTGGGTGAAGCGCTTCCCTAATTGTGGGGCCTTAAAGCTGGGGACGTGGGGTGGGGGGCATCTGCAATCAAGGGCGCATGTGGGCAACGGAGCACATGGCACATGCAGCAGGCACGAGGAGGGCACAGAGGTGCTGCGCGTACTGCGGGTGCACTTTGTTCAGTCCTTCCTTCCTCCCTCCCTCCCTCCCTCCCTCCCTCCCGTTATCCATCCCAACAGGACCTGTTGTTTCCCTCTCTGCTGGCCCCGCATGCTGGCAACCGGCCCCCTCCCACCACTCCTGCCCTCTGATTCCATTCCGCAACGACAAGATCTGGGCGCCCGGGCCCCGGAGGGCAAGGCGGCCCTCCCGGCCCGGTCCACTGCCACACCAGTCATCCCGCACCCCCCTCCCTGCCCCAGCCACTCTAGCCCTATCCCCACCCCGGCCACTGCCTCCTCCCTCACCCCTCCCTACCTGGCCCCGCAGTCCCCCAGCCGTGACGATGTGCTGGGCTATTTGGAGGGCAAGGTGGCTCGCTGGTGGATGCCCGATGACGTTGTGTTTGTCAAGGGTGGGTGCTTAGTGAGTGCGGGGCTTGTCCGGGTGTGGTGGTGGGTGTAAGGTAAGGTAGTGGAGGGTGGGCGCAAGGCTTTCCCAGCTTTGGTTGTGGTTGTATGCAAGTCAAGGGTGGGTGTCGGGCTTACTGGCTGTGTGTTGGCGGTGGATCGTCAGTGCCAGTTGGTGCACGGTGAGGGCTGCTGCTGCTTGCCACACGGCCACTAGCAAGCCTAATGTGCTCGATGTGATCCCAACGAACCCGTCCCACTGTGTCTCACTCCTTACGTCTGTCTTATGTGTGTCTTTGCCACCATGCAGAGATCCCGCACACCGCCACTGGCAAGATCAGCAAGCTCACGCTGCGCAAGCAGTTTGAGGGGCACCACCCACAGCCCCGCTCCCGCATGTGATGGCAGGCTGCGACCTCATGGGCAGCGGCCCAGCAGGGCCTGCGTCTCTTGAAATAAGCATACAGTTCAAATGTGTGCGGGACACAAAAAGCGATGCCTACCCAGCCGGCAGCAGCAGTGCATGCATGCGCCGGGACAGCAAATTGTGCACCAGCCGGCGGCCATATGCATGCAGGGGCTGCTGCAGCATGGTGTGCACCGCCAGCTATTTGTTTTGTGTATTTTGAGGCTTGCCGGTCGAGAGAAGTGCCCGGCGTCAGCAGTCCTGACAGCAATTTCCCCATACTACGCCAAGCTGGTGCCAGCAGCCCATCGCTGGCATGGCCTGCCAAATCGTCCCTCCACCGCCTCTCCTTCCCCACACGCTTTTCTATTACCACATTTTGTCTGCCTTGAGCTCAGCCATGCTTTGATACAGCCACTGCCGTGTGAGATGTTTGTTTGGCCATCGTGTTCATTACAGCGCATGTAACCCCAGGAGTGCATTGCACTTCCCCACGGGAGGGAAGTGCACAACCCAACAGGAGGAGCGGGATGGTGCCCAAAGGGGCAGCAGTGCGGCAGCTGGCTGTGCAGCGCTGCCCTCCTCAGCATCAGCAAGCAGCGACGTCAGACTCAGGACCTGCAGGGGACGCGCAGCACGTGGTTGCGGTTACTTGCAGCGGTTGCCGGCAGGAAGACGAAGGGGCACTTCAAGTTGTGCACCCACGACACCTTTGCGAGTGGGCCAGCGAAATGTGGGCTTGCTTTTTCGGGCTTGGGTGCCAGAAAAGTGAGTGGAAGGCACACACACCTGCCTACACACCTGCACGTGGCGTCCACCACTCTGGGGCATTACATATTGCCAAGTCCTTCGCTGATGCTGGGCTGTGCCCATTCTCCGGCCCGCAGCACGCGGTCCCACCAGCCAGAGCACACACGCCTGCTGGCCCCCCAGCTGACACCTGGCAGCAGCGCCTGCTGCAACAGGTGCGCCCGCAGCCGCCCCGCCTGACACGGCAAGAGTCACAGAGAGCCATTTCTCAATCGCCACTCAATGAAATGCTGACCTCACTGCTGACGTGGCGTGCTGCCCACTGCCTGTGTTAAATGAAGCCTTGTGCATATCACACATCTCCACATGTTAATTCCAGTTATCAGGGCATCGCAAAACAATAGGCGGGAGAGGAACACTCCTGTCAGCATCACAGCTAAGGCTGCCGCTTCCGCCACCATCACCAGCCACCATCACCGCCGTCCCTGCCGCCGCGGATGATTCTGCCGCTGCCGCCTCCTCGGTCCGTTGCACTCTCGCCGCCCTCCTCGCCGCTGCCATCCGCCGGCCCGCACTCGCCAGCTGCCGCCAGCAGCTCTTCAGCCTCGCCCCTTAGGCAGGGCAGTACCATGCGGTACCCCTCCTCTGTCGGGTGCACACCATCGTGCAGTACCGCCTCGTCCGAGGCATCCAAATCCGCACCACAGGTGCTGAAATTCCAGCCTCGCTCTGCCGCAAGCCCCTCCCATACCTCGTTCCAGGGTGCCACGTCAGCAGCCTCGCTGGGCAGCAGGTTGTGCATGAGGAGCTGGGAAGCTGGGTAGGCAGCTTCCAGCCAGCTCAGCAGCAAGTCCAGGCGCTCGGCGGTACGTGCCAGCTCCCGACCGTACTGCAGGTTGTTGAGGCCGATGTTCAGGATCTGTGCAGGGGGGAGGGATGCAGGGGGAGGTTTTTAATTGACTGATTGAAGTGTGGGTAGATCGCAGGTGTGGGTAGAACGTGGATAGAGTGTGAACTGTGGTGGAACTTTCGAGTGCAGGCGAGGTGGGCGAAGAGCAAGGGGGTCAGGGCCTCAAGTGCAGGGCGGGCTCAGGGCGGGCTGAGAAGGCAGGCGGGCAGGCAGGTGGTGGGCAGACACGTGGCTGGCCAGCAGCAGGGGGAGTGGGGGATCGGCAGCCGCTGCGAAAGGCGGTCGGTCGATCAGGCGGGGCAGGCGAGGCAGGCGGGGCAGGCAAGAAGGCGGCGGGACTCAGGGCTGCATTAGGCGGCAGGCAGGCAGGCAGGCAGGTATGTGGCACCAGGCCACATTGCAGGCAGGCGTGGTGGTCAGCCAGGCAGGCAAGCGGGCAGGCAGGCAGGTAGCAGGCAGGCAGGTGGGCAAGCAGGCGTGCGGGAAGGCAGGGTGGCCAGTCATCCAGCCAGCCAGCCAGGCGGGCAGGCAGGCAGGCATGTGGGCAGGCAGGCATGTGGGCAGGCAGGGTGGCCAGCCAACCAGTCAGCCAGGCAGGCGGGCAGGTAGACAGGCAGGCAGGCAGGCAAGTGGGCAGGCAAGCGTGCGGGCAGGCAGGGTGGTCAGCCAAGCAGGCAGGTGTGCAGACAGAGGCAGGCGGCAGGCAGGGGCGGCTCACCACCAATCCGGGGGACACCTCCAGCCTCTCCCCGCCAACCTGCACCGGCAGGCAACACAGTTTCAATCAATTACATTCATCTTTCCACAGGTCGGGATGGGGGTGCCTCCAGAACTCCCAGAGCCAGCCACCCCTGCTCCATCCCCTGCTAATGCCCCTGCTCCCCACAGACGGGTGAAAACAGACTGCACACTGCAGACTGCAGACTGTTCGATGCCGGCGCAGCTGCAACACAGCCTCTCCTGCTGGCACCCAGCACCCCCTGACAAAGTCCTCTGCTCTTCACTGCCGCCAGCTCAGCTCCTCCCAATGAGTTGCCCAACACCCACAGGGCACTACACACCCCGCATGCCCCCAGCTGTGCATTGCTTTCTACAGCTGCCCACCGCCTGCACCCGCCAGCTCAGCGCCAGCTCACCATCACCCGCCAGCTCAGCTCCTCCACTGTGTTGCCCATCACACCCAGGGCTGCCGCCTCCAGCCCCTCAAAAGCATCCTCCCAAGCCGCTGGGTGCTTGCTGACAGCGTGGGCGGTGATGCTGTCACCAATCATGACGACATCAAACCTGCGGGGACGTAATGGAGCGGGGAGACACACTGGCAATCAACGGTGTGGTTTGGGTGCTTCAGTCTGAGTGGGTGGGTGAGCAATGCGTCCGCCATGGTCTGTGTTTGCAGCGTGCTGTAGCGGCGGCAGCGGCACCCTAGGCAGCAGTGTCACATGACACCGTTGCTGGCTCTGTTGTCCTGCTCGTGTTCATGGAATTTATCTATTTCCACCTGCGCCAGCAACAGCCCGTGAGCTCGTTTCACGGTGCAAGCAGCCGCCAAGGTGTGTATGTGGAGCACTAGCGAGCTGCAACGGCGGCCGCGCCACCCCAGGAAGCACCCCATCCATGAGATCGTCGATGGCTCCCCGTGGCCTCAACATGTTCATGATTGATTATGTGGGCGGCAACCCACTCACCGCTTGCCCGCGGCATTGGCCTCTTCCACCAGTGCCACGTTGGCCACGTAACTGTCGGTGGCATCGGCGTTGGGCTCCTGGAACGGATCGTACGTTTGCGCCCAGTCGGGCGTCTCGGGAAGCGGGCCGGCAGGCTGGCAGGGGTCTGCAGGGGCAGGGCGGAGCTGATCACATGAGCAGCGGCGGCGGCGGCGACAGCGCAGCAGCGGCAGGAGTACTGGCTAGCCGATCGTGGGGTCATCAGGGTTTGCTTACGCGCTATAATTACGTGCCACATCTGTTTACCTCGAGCGGCGCTGGCCACGCTCGCCAGGAACAGCGCGGCGAACAACACGGCGTGGGCGGGTCCGCTCATGGCCGAAGCAGGGTGAACTCGATTGCTACCGACAAGTGAGCACTGTGGTTATTGAACCAACCAGGCGCGGCGACAGTAAGTGGAGTCTACTCGGCTTTCGCGCGCGAAGCCCCCCTTGCTACCCGACCCCAGCCAGACCCTGGCGCAGGGATGTTGTGTGTGGCACGCAGGTGGGTCAGAAGACAGTTCGGTGCCCGGAATTGAGCTCTAAATCCGCCAACCTCCATTGATGACCTGTCACCCGCTCTGTCCCCTCTAGCGCCCTGGCGGCACTCTGCAGCGCCGCTGCTGCAATCGAGCTCTGCACTCTGCAATCTGCATGCCCCACTTATCATCCCACAAACTTTGAGGTTATGGTGTGCTTGCCAGATTTACAGAGCGTACGTATAGTGCAAACCCATCAAACTGGGCAGGTGCCGGGCAGGGATGAGCTGAGGCTGTGGGGGGGGGAGGCCTGCTCGTGCAACAAGAGCAACACTGGCAGGCGGAAAGGCAGAGTGAGTTGGCGGGCTTCAGTCCCCGCCAACACGCATCTGCCAGTGCGGGAAGATGGAGGGCTCAGCCCAAGGCAGGTCCTCCCCATACGTGTTCCTCATGCTGCCCTCCTCAGCAGGAGCAGGCAGGTGGCGCCCGCTCCACTCCAACCGCAGGTCTGGCCGCCCTCGCAGCCCGGCTTCCACCGCCTGGATGGAACACGCGCTGGTGCGCCCACCGGGAGGCTGCACTATCAAGCTCCGCAGCGAGGGCTGTGCGCTTGCCCAGGCCAGGACGTCAGCCTGCCCCTCCTTTGGCAGCGCAAGCAGGCCCCCGCCCGACAGGGCGAGCGTGTGCAGGGCGGTGGCGCCTGCCACCTGGCGCCACCGGTGGCTGCCAGCCAGAAGCTGGGCCGGGACGTGCAGCTCCCGCAGGGATTGCAGCCAGGGGCCGGCAGCCAAAGAGTGGAAGGGCGTGGAGAGGTCGGAGCAGCCGTCCACGAGCAATGCAAACTTTTGCAGGCGGGCCAGGGTTGCCACCGCCTCGGGCAGTACCACTGGTGCGGGCCACATGTCGCTGGCTCGTACCGCAAGCTGTGTGAGGGACTGCAGGGCCGACAGGCCCATCGCTTCACCCGCTTCCCCCCAGTAGCAGTCAATCATCCCCAGGGTGTGCAGCTGGGTGAGCTGGGAGAGGCAGGGGGGCAGCTGCAGGCAGGAGGGAGGGCAGAGCACACGGTGTGGGGATGCATGGGAAGGGAGGCCGGAATTTGAAGGAGCGGGTGGAAGTGCGGGCATCCAGGAGGTGAGAACAGCAGGATTGCAGGCTACAGTGCATGGCATTGCAGCGGCACGTCGTGTTGCCGCTGACGCTGGGACGTTGCGGCTGGGCATGTGGCGCACTTTGTTGGCGGAGGTCACTCTGTGCCCCCAAAAAGCAAAACAACACAATCTGTTTCCTTTGCTACAAACCCAATTCCGACACAGCCTCCCGCACCCCGTCCCATGAGACCGTTGCTGGCTCCCCGTGGACTTGATAATTTCAATTTAATGGAATTTGCATCTATTGGAATGCATGGAGTGTATGTATGTATGTATGGACACACCGTGCAGTTGCGCAGCAGGAGGCGCTGGGGGGGCAGCTGGGGCAGCGCGTCCAACAGTTCATCTGGTGGGCCGTACGCCAGGGAGAGGCTGCGCAGGTTGGTGAGGCGCCGCATCTGCAGGCACCGAGGGGAGTGCAGGCGGCTAGTGAGGATGTGTTGCTAAGTGCTGCTAGTCTGGTTGAGTCTAGGCGTCACATCCCTTGGAATAACAACTTGAATTTCAGGGACGAAACAGTACTTGAGGGGTTGATGAGGTGCAGCGCAAGCAAGCTGCACTGCTCTCGGAGAGCAAGGCAACAGAAGTGCAGCTGCATGCACGTGCTGGGGGCTGCTCTGCAAGGCACACGGCTCGTGGGGGCCATAGCGTGCACAGCATGCCTGGAGCAGTGGCATGCCATGCAACCCACCTCTAGCCCACCACTGGTGCTGCGTCCTGTGGGCTGCAACCGATGCACAGCACAGCACAGCACAGCACAGCACAGCACAGCACAGGCTGCCAAGGCGCACTGGGCGGGTGCCCGCACTGCGTGTCACACCGTGCAACGCACCCACCCACCCACCCGCCCGAGCACACACAGACCACCAAACACATTGGCACAGTCAACCAACCAATCAATCCCAATCAATGCCCATCAATGCCAACCAACAGCAACCAATCATTCAATCACATTGGTACACCTGGCTCACCTGTTTTACCACCGCCTCTACTGAGTCCTCCTCTTCATCCTCCGAGCACCCCCAGTGCAGGCGCGTGATGCTCGGCGGCAGACGCGTGCGGGGAGGCACCCTGAACGCCGTGCCCTCCACCGCCAGTTCCTCCAGCTTCCAGAGGCGGCTGATGCAGGGCAGCAGCACAACGGTGCCACCGCCGGCGTTCAGGTGCAGGCGGCGCACGCCCGCCATCGCATCGGCCACGTCTTCATTGAAATCTGAGTTGTCCTGTGGGGGCGGGAACTCGAGGTCTCCAGACATCCCATGGCTGTCTAGGCTTAGGTCCTGAAGCTGGGCTGCCAGGCTGATGAGGGGAAACTCGGCGGAGATGCGAGTCCATGCGGCGGGTACCTCCACCACTTCCCGATCCAATACTGACATGAAATCTTGCTCGCCCTCCTCCCCATCCTCTTCGTCTTCCTCCTCCTCCGTCTCCCCGTCCTCCTCCTCCTCCTCCTCCTCCCTGCCGCCGCGTTCTTCACCGGCGGCGGCGTGGCTGGCGGCGGCGGCGGCACGTGTGGTGGCCACGCGTAGGCGGCGTATGGATTCGCCGCCGTGGCCAGCCAGCCAGTGGGCCAGCCGTGTGGCAGCTGGGCGCAGCAGGCGGGCATCTGCCGGGAGAGGAAAGTCGAGGGTGTCTAGAAGCGGGGGGCTGAGCACGAGGCGGTGCCACTGGCGGCACACCAGCGCCGCACGACCGTGCCTGCAGTGGGGGGGAGCAGATTGGGTTGTGAACATGTCCTTATGTGGCAAGTGGTGTGCAGCCAGGGGCAGAATGGGCCTGCCTGCCTGCCAATGAGAATGCTGCCATGCGGCAGGGTGGGATGCTGTAAAGTGCACAGGTTTCAAAAGGGGCTTGGAGACGGTGAGCGAGGTGGCATAACGGTGCTAGGCGGAGCAGCGGCGGCGAGCGGCGCCCGGGCCTCAATCAAGAGCAGCTGGATGGGCACCCCAGCACGGCAGCACCCGACATGCAAGAGCATCCTGACGGCAGCACAGCACACCTGTCTGCAGTGCACAGGTTGGCAAGAACCAGTGTGAGCAGCGACTCGTCCAGGTCGCCGATGCGGGCCGGTCTGGGGGCGGCGGCAGGGCCGCGGCGGCGGGACATGGCGCCAGCAGTGGCGGCGGCGGCCCGCAGTGTGGCGGCGGATGCACTCCCCTGCACACAGGATGGATTCGAGAGGTTAGAGGGACAGACATGGCGGCTCCCGCTTCCCACCGGCGCTGGCATTGCCAGTTCACGGGTGAGCTTGAATGCGCTAATCAGCGCTTTATCACCTCTGCAGTCAGGTGGGCACCGATTTGTCGACAGATGCGGCGCCGGTCACGCTGACCGACTCTCCCTTTGCTCCGCCACCGCCACCGCTGTCGCCACCTCAGGGGAGGGCCTCTTGGGGCACCCCTGTCTCCCTCTGCTTCTCCCCACTCTGCCTCATGTGTTTCAGTCGCTGGCCTCGCCTCCTTGTGCAAGCACGTCAGCACCGCGCACTGCCACATGCAACAGGCAGCCCAGTCCTGGCAGCCTCCTACCCCACCAGCCTCCTTTCTTGTTGAAGCATATACAAGCCCACCGTTTGCAAGTCACCAGCCACCTCCTCCTCTACATATGCGCGCGTTACACAGTCGGTGCAGCAAATCAGCACTACGCCAGTGCACCTGTGTGCAGGCGCGCTTGGTGTGCAGGCAGGCAATAGTTCGACAGCCCCGCCACGGACAGAGGGAGCGAGCCGATAAGGGGGGGAGACAGACATTCGCGAGCTGTGCAGAAGGCAGGCAGGCCCAGCAGGCGGCGGCCTCAGCTGCCCCCACCTGCAGCCTTGCGGGATGCCGCCTCCTCTTCCAATTGCTTGTTCAAAGCCACATAATCCACCCCCCCGCCGCCCCGCCGCCGCCGCTTGCGCCCGCTCTCCTCCTCGCCATCGCCCNCCCGCCGCCCCGCCGCCGCCGCTTGCGCCCGCTCTCCTCCTCGCCATCGCCCGCAAGCACCGGAGCCGAGGGCGTGGGGGCTGGGGCTGCCGTCAGCGCAGCGGCGCGCGGCGCCCCGGCCCCCACGCCTGATGCTGCTACCGCAGGCGAGGGCTGGGGCGTCGCCGCCTGCTCATTCGCCTGCCAGGCAGGTGCGGTAGCAGTGCCCAAGGAGGCAACGTAACCAGAGGCAAGCATGCCAAGGTTCGCCTGGATGCTGGCCTCGCTGCCCCCTGCCGCCTCGGTGCCTGCCCCCATTTCAGCCATTTTGGCCTGCATGCGGGCGTCGAAATCTGACTTGACTTTCGCCACGAGGGCCGCCTGCTTGGCGTCCACACGCGCCTGCCGCTCCGCCGCCCGCTTGGCCTCGGCCTCTGCCCGCACCCGCTTCTCGTGCTCACGCTCAGCCTGCGGCAGTCAAACCAGTCGGCCAATCAGTCAGTCAATCCATCTGATCAAAAAGAACAAAAAAAATACTTGCCGCCGCAGGCCAAGAGGACCCCGGCCCTTGCCAGGCACAGCGGGTCGCTTTTCTAGCTTCCTCTTTTCAGAATCGCGTGTGGCTGACTGGTCCCTTTGGCGGAACTACCTGTTGGTCTCCTCAACTCAACCACACGCCCTCTAGAAGTAAACTCTTCTTGCCAGGAACAGTACTGGACCCAGCCCTGCCAACCTTGTCTCCCCACTGGCACATGGCCGGGCACACTGCTGTGCTGCTGCAGCGCTGTACCCTTAGTGGATGAGTGGCATGATTGTGACCGGCCAATCCACAGCACACCCATGTTTTTCTGTGCTCTTCTGCCCCGGCCTGGCACAAACAGCAGGGCAACGCATGCACCGGGCATGTAAATACGACTGGGCCCACCTTTGCATCCGCTGGGTCCCAGACCTGGGCGTTGGGTTCAGCCAGCGCTTTGACGTGCGCCGCCACGCTGCGTGCAAATGCCGACACCAGCGCGCCCTGCACCCAGCAGTACACATGTTGGCAGGGTGGTTGGTACTGCGATCGTGCTGCGCCATGGCAGGCGGGGACTGGCGGGCCCACACCACAGCACCCCAGTTGACCAAGAGGTGTGCGCACGTCAGCAGTCAGCATGAAAGGCATACGCCTCATCCAGCCCTCTTGAACAAAACAGTCCGCCAGGCCCCGCCCACCCCTTGCCCAGAACAGCCTGCCAGACACTGCCCACCCCTTGCTCAGCAAGCACAGAAATCCTGTACTGGCAGTACTGGATGATAGCTGACAGGCCCCACCCACCCCTTGCCCAAACCAGCCTGCCAGACACTGCCCACCCCTTGCCCAACAAACACATGGTTCCCTGTGTTGGATGACGGCTGCCAGGCCCCACCTGAATGCGGTAGCCTCCCTCGAGCACAGACACGATGCGCCCCTGGCAGCACCTGCGGCAGGAGCGGGGTGGTAGGTGAGGAGGGGCAGGCCACGAGCAGGATGATGGGTGGTGAGGGGCAGGGTGGAGGGCACGGTGGGTGAGGAGGGGAAGGGTCACAAGCTACGGCAGCACAGCACAGCACAGCACAGCACAGCACAGCACAGCACAGCACAGCACGGGACATCACAGCATGGCACAGCAGTGTAACAGCAACTCACCTGTTTGCCACCGCAGCCCGCTGCTCCGTGATCCACTCACAGCACAGCACAGCACAGTTCCAGCACATCACAGAACAGAACATCACAGCACGGCACGGAACATCACCTGTTTGCCACCGCCACCAGCTGCTCCGTGATCCACTCAAAGTCGCGCTCAGTCACCCCAATGTACCGGAAGTTGATCTCATCCTTCTTGTGGGCATCAAAGCCTGCACAAACGACATCGTGGGAGAAGGAAGGTCATCAGCACACACAGACTGAAACGTCACCACAGGCAGATTTCCAACTGCCGCCCTTGCGGGCGCCGACACCTGTGTGGTGAGCGGGTGTTGCCGTGAGGAGCACACGGCCCCTCATGCCACAACCCGATGCAATGCAGATGAGCACATCTTATCCACCACCCAACCCAACCACGATACAGCGCGTGCGTGCACCCCGCCCCACCTGCGCAGACGAAGATCAGGTGAGGAGCATTGCCCCTCATGCCACCACCCCATGCAACGCGCCCATATGAGCATGTCTTGGGAGACCGCCCAACCCAACCACCACACAGCGCATGCTATGCACCCCGCCCCGCATGCGCAGACGAAGATGAGGTCGGGCTTGAACTTGCCCCCTACGCCCCCACCCCGTGCAACACGCCACATCTCATTGACAGCCCAACCCAGCCTAGCCACCACATGCGTGCAACCCGCCCCACCTGTTCAGATGAAGATGAGCGTCAGCATTGCACCCTCACGCCACAACCCTATGCAACAGTACATAAACTCGTGGGAGTTTCAGATTAGACTATGAGCACATCTCGACTGACCACCTAACCCAGCCACCACCACACAGCGCATGCGTGCACCCCGCCCCACCTGCGCAGATGAAGATGATGTCGGGCTTGAACTTGCCCCGTACGGGCCCACCCCGTGCAACACGCCACATCTTGGACATTTCACCCAAAACCAGCCACCACAATACAGCGCAGGGCATGCACCCCGCCCCACCTGCGCATATGAAGATGAGGTCGGGCTTGAAGTTGGCGAGGGCGGGGAGGACCTTGTCACGCCAGGAGCGGCGCCAGAGGGCGGGCTTGGGGCCGAACCCGGGGATGCCAATGTCGATGACACGGGGGCCTTCCAGGGGGGGCACCTGGCCGCCTGCGGCAGTTGGTAGGGCAATGTGCAGGCAGGATCAGTAAGCTCAACTGTTTGAAATACAAGTGGGAAGGTTACAGGCTGGGCGTGCTATTGTCGATGACACGGGGGCCTCCAGGGGGGGCACCTGGCCACATGCGGCAGTGATTGGGGGGTAACGAGAAGGTAGGATCAGTAAGCTCTGCTGTGAGAGGTTTGAAAGGTGTGAGGTTGGAAATGCCAGACCCAAGGCCCTCCAGCGGGGGCACCTGTCTGCCTGCCTGCAGCAGTGGAGGGGGCAGGCGGCAGGAAGTTGGGATCGGCACATCGCTTCCAAAGTAGGGTTTTGGCCTGCCTATGCCTACCATCAGCGACCAAAGCGACCCCCCAAAGGGTGCGCCTGGCCGGGTGCGGCAGGGAAGTGCAGGGGCCCGGTGGGAAAGGGTCGGGCACACAGGGGCAGACGGCTGCATTGGTGGCTGGACGGGCCGGCTTCGAGGCCCCCATGAAGCCCTTGAATGAACAACTCAACCGGAGGGGAGAATCGCCCGCCTGCCCACCCACCCCGATACACAAGCATGGTCCGCATCTCCTAAGGCCGCAACACCCCCCTTCTTCCCAATGCTTTGATGCTGCAAGTGATACACTCGCATACGTGTATCACCCAGCCACCCACCCACCTCGGTACACAAACTCGTGGTCTGGGTCCTCTTCAATGCCAGCACCATCCACGTGAGCAGCTCCCGCAGCAGCAGCACCGCCGCCGTTGCCGCCGCCGCTGCCTGCCGCCGCCGCCGCCGCCGCGCCGCCGCTGCTGCTGCCGTTGGCGCCGCTCTGCTGTGCCTGCTGTTGTGCTTGCTGCGCCGCCCCGCCCTGCTGCCGCCCTCCCGCATCGACATCCATTGCATCACCCGCCGCCGGCTGTCCCCCCGCTGCCGCCTGTGCTGCGGCAGCTGCCGTGGCCGCCACAGCCGCTGCTGCCCGTGCCTCCTTGGCTGCCTTTGCCTCTGCCAGCTCTTTTGTGTCGCAAGTGGCTCCGCTGCCTGGGTACACAAACACTGGGTAACCCTCTGCCTTGGGGCCGTAGCCTTGCACGCTGCAGGGGCAATGGGATGAAGTGTCAAAATCGAAACTTGGCGATAGGGTGGATCGGGCGGGAGGGATCAAGGTGGAGCAGAGGGGCCAGGGCGTGTGAGACAGCGGTCTGCAGTGCATCATGTGTTGGATCACATCCGTTTGGTACGACGTGGTTCCCCCTCTTCTTGCTAACCACCGGAGGGCGGCCAGGCAGGCGCAGGCAAATCCTCCGTGCTGGTAGGCAGGCCCAGCATGCCGCAGCCGCATGCACCCATGATGTTCCAGTAGGGAGTGTGCCAGCCGCAGCCACAGCCACATGCACCTGTCACCGTCCACCTGGCAAAGAGGATGCACAATGCCCACATTCCTTGCAAAGCTGATGCAAGATGCCCACACTCCTGGCAATGACGAATGCAAGTTGCCCGCACTCCTGCCAAAGAAGATGCAGAGATGCCCACACTCCAGGCAAAGACGCATGCAGAGATGCCCACACTCCTGGCAAAGACGAATGCAAGGGCGCCTACCTGGCAAAGAAGATGCACTCCTTGTCGGTCGAGTCCAGCCAGGGCTTCCACACAGCAAAGGACTGGGAGCCCTCGCTGCACAGGGAGCGGGGCAGTTGAAGGAGGGTGGAGGCACGTGTTGAGTTCGGTGGGTGGGGTGGGTTGAATAGAGGGCAGTGGGGTGGCGGCGGCTCGTGATGAGGACGGCGGGTGGTCGGTTGTATGGAAAAGAAGGTGGCACCACGTGTTGAGGTTGGTAGGGTAGGGGAACAGTGGTGGGGCACAGGCCCGGGTGCCAAGGGGGATGGGCGGGCCCCCTTATGTTGGGGGGCTTGCAACCCCTCGACCCCATTCCTTCCTTCCTTCATTCACTTTACAGCAGTGCAGATACAGACACGTGTGCCGAAGGTCCCCTCGACTCCCCGTGGTGCTTCCCCCCTGGCTTGCAGGCTGCCTGGCATGCTTGCCTGTATGGCGTCTTGAAGTGGTATGTGGATGAGGAGGGGATGGTGTTTGTGACGCACGCCTCTGCAGGCAGTCAGGGAGATGAGGGGGCACGAGCAGGGCAAGGTAGTTGGTGGGAGGGATGGAACCGTGGCACAGGATGCACTTGTGCTGCGGGTGGGGGCACGCCAGGCACAGCATGCAGAGCAGGCGGGGCGGGACAGGGCAGAGCCAGGTTTTGGACGCGATTACTGATTAGGGAAGCAGCCACCCAGAGGGGCGGTTAACAAACGAGCAGCACAGGCCTTGCATGGGCACACCCGAACCAATGCTGCTCTCTCTTTGGCTGTTCTTGACTCAAAAAACGCTTGCATGAAGTCTAGAAGCCTTGCATGGGCATGCCCAAACCAATGCTGCTCTCTCTTTGGCTGGTCTTGACTCAAAAACGCTTGCATGAAGTCTTGAAGCCTTGCATGGGCATGCCCAAACCAATGCTGCTCTCTCTTTGGCTGGCCTTGACTAAAAAACGCTTGCCTCCCCCTGCCCCAGGCTTGCCACCACATCCCCATACATGCATGCCGATCCGAGGCTGTTCTCTACACCCTTCCTGCTTGCCTCCCCCTGCCCAGGCGCTTGCCACTGGATCCCACCCACCCGTGCCGTTCCCGTGGTGCACGTCAAAGTCGATGATGGCAACGCGCTTCACGCCCGCCTGCAAGGTGTTGATTGGCAGGTGGCACATTGTGTTGGGTGGGGGTAGCAGGTGGGCATGAGGGAGGCAGGATGGCAAGCAGGTGGGTGAGGGTCACGCGGGCTGACTGGCAGGG
Organism: Chlorella sp. ArM0029B; assembly: GCA_002896455.3. NCBI lineage: Eukaryota > Viridiplantae > Chlorophyta > Trebouxiophyceae > Chlorellales > Chlorellaceae > Chlorella > Chlorella sp. ArM0029B. The sequence continues at coordinate 766,817 of JTEE01000022.1, read as the reverse complement.
AGGCCGATGCGTGAACAAACAGGTGGGCAGGCAGCCAGCCAGGCAGGGAAATCAAAGAGTGAACAAGCAGGTGGGCAGGCAGCCAGGCAGGAAGGGAGGGCACTGATTGAACAAGCAGCGAACCAGCCAGCCAGCCAGCCAGCCGCGTGCACCACGTTGTGTTTGTCTTTCTTTATCATTCTCCGCTTCTCACTCACGTGGCGGTAGACGTTCATGGCGTAAGCGGCGCCGATGGCCGCGTTGTTGAACAGGCAGAAGCCGTGGCTGCACCAGGGACGGGGGGAGGGAGAGGGGAGGCAGGGAAGGGTTGGTATGGCGTGCGGTTGCACGGAGCACATGCATGCATGGGGTGAGACGGGTAGCACGGTGAGGTTAAAGCACCGTTCCTCTTTCTGTAATCCTCCATGTTCTTTCATGTCGCCGTTTAGTGGGGAAAAGCGGCGGTGGGTTGCAGCCTTGCAGGGCTGCCCCCCCTCATAACAAGAGCTGGATTGCCCAGTGCAGGCTGGCGGGTGGCAAGGCAGCCGATGACAGATGTTGTGCCGCTAGGACCGGCTGTATGTGGTGGTCAAAGCCGCCCGGTAGTCCGGCGGAACAGAACCATACCGGCAGTGAAGGAAACCTCCAGCATCTTTCTGCCGGACATAGAAGTGAAGCATGATTGGCTGCTAAGCAGCTGCACACGCGCAAAGTGACAGAGGCAGCCTTGCCCTCCCCGGCCGTGCACAAAACGACAGCAGCCGCTGCTGCAGCCTGGCTCTCACCTCCCACTGGGGTCGTTCTTGTTTGTCACCACACCCAGCGGCCCGGCGTGGTGCCCTGGCGGACGCACCGCACAGAAGGCGTTTGACACCTGAGGAGGGTGGAGGGTGGAGGGGCGGGGATGGAGGCGAGGCGGGGTCAGGGCCGTGGGGGCGGGCTCAGCGGAGACAGGGAGTGCAGCGCTGCTCAATCAGAGCCTGATGTGCATACAGGCTTGGCAGAATTCCGACAGCCCTCGGCCTGTGGATCTGCTTGCGGACGGTAAGGGCCCAGGGAGGGCGGTGCACGGCGGGACAGGGCACCCAAGCAGGGCCCGTACAGGGCACCCAAGGGCAACGCAAGGCGGTCCCAAGCCGCCTCCAGGCGGGCAGCCAGGCCCCTCACACCCACTGCCACAGCCATCCACTCGGTGGTGAACGCCCTCTTACAGGTTGTTGTGTCACTGCAGACTACGGCCCAGTGATTAAAACAAATATCGCTCACTAGCGCTGCCGCTCGTGACCACTCTCTGCACCAGACTTTTCAAAACCTTTGACTACATATCAACAAACAAACAAAAATCTTTCTTTGGGGACTCACCCTGCCGCTCATGACCTCGTCCACGGCGGTGCACGTGGCGCCAGCGGCCGCCAGCGCTGCACGGTATGTCCCCCGTGACACAGCCGTGTCGCCGTCCAGCTGGCCGATTGCATCCGGGTCATCAGGCAGCGAGTCGCACACCGTCTGCGGGGGGTAGAGTGTGGGGGAGGTGAGGCGGGAGGAGGTCAGGCAGGCGACAAAGGGTAATTGGTTGGCCAGGCAAAGCTCGTCTTTCGGGAGGGCGGCGGGTGGGGCGGGGCCCTGGAGCACCCATTTGCAGAAGTTCCCACGTGCAAAGCCATCATCTGCAACCCCTTCCCCCCCACACAACCACCACACACACACACACACAACCTGAGCACACCCACACAAAGCTCCTGTCGAGCACCCGCTCAGAATGCAACACCTTGACACCCCAAAAGAATGCTACACACCTGGATGCGGCGCACATAGTTCCAGTCGTGCACGCGCCGCACATCCGCCGGCTCAGCATGCAACACCTTGCCACCCCATGCATAATGCTACGCACCTGAATGCGGCGCACATAGTTCCAGTCGTGCACGCGCCGCACATCCGCCGGCTCAGCATGCAACACCTTGCCACCCCATGCAGAATGCTACGCACCTGGATGCGGCGCACATAGTTCCAGTCGTGCACGCGCAGCACATCCGCCAGAGCGGCCCGCTTGCTGCCCTCGTCCCACGCCACCCGCCCCTCAAACTCTTGCGTACGCAGGATGCCCCACTCTGCAGGGCATGGAGGGCGGGGGAGGCAGGAGGGGTTGCCGGTTGGCAGCAGTGGGCGAGGCATGGCAGGTTGGGTGGGCAAGCACGAGGCCTCTCACAAGCTGAAAAGCAAGCAAGTAGGCAAGTAGGCAGGGGAAAACCTGGAACAAGGGGTAAACCTTGCACAGGAGGCAAGCAGATGTACAAGGTGCTTCCTAACTAGCATATGGCTTGCGCACCATACCCTCATTACCAGCCAGACAAGGCCGCTACCAAACACACGGGCCACCCCACCCCTGCCTGCCCCACCAGGCTTGGTGCGCACGGTGAGGCGCCCCATACCCTCATTACCAGCCTCGCACAGGCTGCCTTCACACACACAGGCACCCCACCCCTGCCTGCCTCACCAGGCTTGGTGAGCACGGTCAGGCGCTCCATGTTTTCTGGAGGGGCCTCCCCAGCCACAGACCTGCAGGCAGGTGGAATCCATGCAGGCAGATGGAAGCCAAGGTGAAGCCAAGGTGAAGCCAAGGTGAAGCCAAGGTGAAGCCAACCTGAAGCCAAGGTGAATCCAAGGTGTATCCTAGGTGAAGCCACGATGAAGCGGGCGGGTGCAGGCCAGTCTGGCTGGTGCACGGCAGCCAGGCCAGGCCAGGCAGCATCGCAGGCACGTGCTGGGGAGGTGGCTTACTAGCGTGGCACCTGCTGGTGCGGCGGGGTGTGCGAGGGGGGGAGGAGCTGCCTGCGCCCTAGTGCTGCTGCTGGTGGCTGGACGCACCCCCTTGTAACACCCCCTCTGCCACACCTGAGGCACAGTCACGGCAAATGGCAGCGCAGCATGCGTCAGGCCCGGGTACATGCAGAGGTGGAGGCCCCAACACCGGGGGAATCCCAACACAAGAAGAAGATAGCAGCCCGAGGGCGTGGGGTTGAGGAAACCGAAGGGAGTCAAGCCATAGGAAAAAGTCAGCTACCAGTCAGCTACCAGTCGGCTAGCGGTCAGCTACCAGTCAGCTACTCACCGTGTGATGGGTGCTGGGCAGGTGTAGTGAATGAGGCACTCTGGCGGTGCCACAAGTAGCGTGCGCGGCTGGGCCCGCGCCTCCGCCTGCGTCCCCTTGCTATGGCTGGCCAGCGCTGCCGCTGCGTCCTTCCTGCCCAGATCCTCTGCCAGCCTGGCGTGCTGCCTACGTGTCGCCAGGTCAGCAGGCGTCAGCGCCAGCTTGGAACGAGCTGTCACTGCCTCGGGGCAGGCGTGCGCCAGCTGGGCAGCGCACTCCCGGCTGCCGGCAAGCGCTGCCATGTGTACCGCGTTCTGTCCCGCCTTGTTCTTGGTTCGCACCAGGGCTGCCACCGCTGCTGCGCCGCCGCCCCCGTCCGCAGCCTCCAGCACTTGCTGCACACAAGCCGCGTGCCCCTGCCGAGCCGCCAGGTGCAGCGCAGAGCAGCCGTGCTTGTCCTGAAAGATGACCAGGGCTGGTGGCACAGAGTCCTCGTCATCTGCTGCTGGCGAGGCTGCTGCCACGTCAGCTCCGGCGGCAGCCGCCGCAGCCGCCCGCTCCTTGGCAAGCGCCTCGTGCTGCGCCCGCAGCTGCGACTGCTTCTGTCGGGCGGCCGCCAGCAGGGCGAGCACAGCAGGCACAGCGTCCAGCTGGCAAGCCCAGTGAAGCGCTGTGCGCCCGTTGTCGTCCCTGTGTGAGCAGGCATCGAGAGAAGAAGGCAGGATGGAACTGAATAGAACTCTTGACGTTATAGTTTGCACAAGTGGAACTTCGACTCAATGCATTATATTCGAGTCTCGAGGCAGAGGGAGCGGACAGGAGGGCGTGGGTGAACCGGTTGGGCGGTTGGGCTGTGGCAGGCAAGGTGCGGCAAGCTGGCCACGGCGTGGTATCAGGAGCTGCGGTAGCACATGCATGGCAAGCATAGCATGTGCTGCACTAAACTGCGCTTCTGTGCAGGCGTGGGTTAGAGGAGCTGTGTTGGAAAAGAGTTGTGGTCTGCTGGGCTGCGGCGCGGCACCGGCGGGAGGGAGCGCCGGCGGCAGGTGCCCCCATGCAGCGTCGGTCGCTGTGGCATTGTTAAACAGCGCACGCCGCATGTGGAGCGCGGCGCGTCCCTTTATGCAATGCTTTCCGTGCCCGCTGTAGGGCGATGCACAATGCAACAGGGGGATCAGTGTCCTAACACACACACTGCACCGACCCTTCGCATCCACCAGTCAACCCCATCCCGCCCCACCCTTTCCATTCCACCCTGCAGAACTGCGTGCCACCTGCCCCCCCCGATTGCTCCTCGTCCTCACCCCACCATCTCTGCACCACCCTGCGTCACCCACCGTTCATACGGGTCCGCCCCGTGCTGCAGCAGCAGCGCCACTGCCGCCTCTGAGAAGGCCCGCTTGCTGGCGTGCGCCGCCACGCACACGGCGACGTGCAGCGGTGGGGACCCCTCGCATGCCACCTCTGTTGAGGCCCCACTCTCGAGAAGCGCACGCACAGACTCCAATTGGCCTGCAGCAGGGGGGGGGAACAGTCCAGACATAACAACCCCAAGTGCTTCCGAGCGGCCAACTCGTGTTGCTTCCGACCCCTGGCAGGCAGGCAGTGAGAGGGCGGGGCCTGGGGCAAGCTGATGCGTGCTGTGCATCGGCCGCTTCCCCCTGTGGTCCTTCGAGGGGGCAAGCCATCCGTGGCACTGTCGGCATTGGCTGGGAGCTGCGGCGATGCATGGCCATCGACGCCACCCCAATCCCCAACCCCAAGCCACCACCCAGCAGCAGCATGCAAAAGCGCAGGGCGCCTCAGCGCACATATAACGGCGCCTGCTGTTGCTGTGCTTGATTTGATTAGCACCCCAAGGCAGCACCTGCACCCACGCACCCAGGCACCAGCACCCTTGGAACCCCACCTGGCATCAACTCGTGCCAACAGCAGTTGTGTATTGCCCACCCACCCACCCACCCGCCCACCCACCATAGAGCAGCGCCACGTGCAGAGCGGTGCACTTTTGTGAGTCCCGGCGGTCTGGGTTGGGCTTGGGCGGGGCCGCGGCCTCTGCGGCATACCGTGCCAGGATGTCCTCCTGCAGTAGATAATGCACCGCCAGCAGCGGTGTGAACAAAGCTTCCCAGCCTGAACAAAGGCTTCCAAGCTGTTGGAAAACACCACGTGCTAGCTGCCAGCTGCCCTTGGTTCGGGCGACCATGTTGCGTTGTGCGATGCGGGCCGGGCCGGGCCGGCCGGGAAGAAGAGGCAAGCAGGACGGCGCGGGCGCCATGCACTTGGGGAAGCACAGGGCAGCAGTAGGCTGAGGCGATTGGTGGCTCCATTGCACAGCATGGCACAGCATAGTGCTCCTACGCAACAGAGGGCAAGGTGCAACGTACCGGACCGGCAAAGTCATCAGCGGCGGGCAACTTGACCTCTGGTGGGGGAGCTAGTAGCTGGCGAATCAGCTCGGCATCGCCCGCCTGGGCTGCATCGTGCAATGGGCTGCACAGAGGGAAGCGACAGCGGGGGCGGGAGCACACACACTCGTTTACCCGGCTGGTGGCGGCACGAGGCAGCCGGCGGCGGCGGCGGCGGCAAAGGTGATGGTGCCGCTCCGGGCCGGCCAAGCTGTCATTCGCATTGGCACTCTATCCACGAGTGTGGAATGGGCCGCTCAGGCAGCAGGCGGCCACAAGACACCCGGCAGATGACATTGACACCGGGTGGGATGGGGGCACTGGCGCAAAGGACAGGCGGGGGCGCACATGCTGCGTGTTTTGGGCCATATGCGTGCCGACACTCACTAGGAGCTGTGGTCCAGTTCGCCCTCCGACTCGCTGCCGTCGAACTCGTCGTCCGACATCCCGAAAGTTGCACAATCAACCGATCAAGCAGGAGCGAGGGCACAAGCAAATTAAGCACGACTGTCGTCTCGTGCTGTGCAAGGCCTGTCCCGGCCGCGCGTTGCGACAAGGGAGAGTCCTCGAGCGGCATCAAAACACATCTTCCCCTCCCTGCAAGCTCGGGGGCGTGCGGCACGAGGAGTGCAGGCTCTCCCGACCTTGCCGCAGCCCAAACCAGGGCTGCGAGCCTGTAGGGCGTACCTGGACTCTGAGCGCACCTTGACAGTCGTTGAAGACGTGTGAGGACGGTACAAGCCCAGCAGGTGAACTCAGAGTGACCTTGCTGGGTAGGTCCGCTGTGCGCGGCAGAAGCGGCGCCGGCCACACGCCCCGCTGCCCCCGCAGGCTTGCTAGCGGCACCAGCACATTGCCTGCCTCTCCTCTGTATGAAGCCTGGCCACTTGGTGACCACGTGACCTACTAGCATGCTCTGCCGCAGCGCTGCCTGGCACCTGGCCGCCGCGCTGCCCGTCCCTTGCCCAACGCCTCCGCTGCCCTCTCTTGCCCCCCCTCCTGCCTCCCACTCTCCTGGTGTGCCAGAATGGCGAGCGCACCACCAGGGGCCGAAGTGCTGGGTGGGGTGGCAGAAGTTATGGATCTGGACTTTCCGCTAGAGGATGCCGACTGGGGTGAGCCTCAGCTGGGTGCTGCGCAGCCGTGGTGGGTGGTGGGTGCCGTGTGCCGCTTCTCGGGTGCCGTGTGCAGCACCCTGGATTCAGTTTTTCAGGAATTTCACGGCTGTGTTGTTCTTGGGGGGATGCACATTGTGGTGGGTGCTGGGGTGTACCGCAACGGCAGCCCAGATGACAGAGTATGGGTGCCTGTTACTGGGAGTGTTGAGGCCCGCAGACTGGCTACGGTGCCACACCTCCTCCATCCCACGCAGGGCAATGGGCGTCCTTTAAAGTGTGCTGAGAGTGTTGGGGTGTGAGGGTGGTGCGTGCAGTGCTGGTGCACCCAGTGCTGACAAAATGGGCACCGGCAGCAGAACCAAGCTGCTGAGTGCTTAGTGCTGCGCTTTATGTCGGCCTGCCCTCCTGCGCACAACCCCTCGATCATCCCTCCGCTTCCAATCCTTTCAGACGTGCACCATCCCTCCCTCCTTCCCACCTGGCTCTCCCCTCCCCCCCTGTCTTTCACTTGTGCAGAAATGATGGTAGCGGGCCCTGCGGATGACCAGTACAATGAGATCTTGGACAAGGAGGTGCTCCAGCAGCTGTGCCTGTTTGGCACGGCTGCCGACACGGCTGCCGCCGCCGCCGCCSGCCCCCCGCCGCCCCGCGAGGTCCCGATGCTGCTGCAGCAGCCCGGCGGCGGGCTGAGCGGGCTGGGAGGAGCTGCACGCCAGGTGGCAGAGCTGCTGGCGGGCACACACCCCAGCATGCGCGGCACATCTCTGGAGGATTGGCTCAATGCAGACGGACCCATTGTGGCCATCACAGCCACTGGGGTGCCAGATGCCGGCGCCGGCGGGCGTGCACCGTCGGGCCCAGCACCCACCAGTGCGGCCTCTGCAGCCGCCGCAGCCGCCGCAGCCGCCAACTCGGGCTGCTCACCCACCCACACGGGGGCGGGGAGCACGGGGGCGCAGCCGTCGCCTGGGGGCGCTGGTCTGGCGTTGGCTGAGGCCCACTCCATGCCAATGTTGCATCCGCATCCGCAGCCGGCAATGGCAGGCGGCGACCTGTCCCTGTCGCAGGGCAGCGGGTCGCTGCCGCTGGGCCAGCAGCTGCAGATGCAGCAGATTGCGGCGCAGCTGATGGCGGCGGCCGCGCCGCTCATGGAGCCGCAGCAGCAGCAGCATGCGGGGCAGGCGCAGCAGGCGCAGCAGGCGCAGCAGCAGATGGCGCAGATGCAGGCGCAGATGCTGGCGCAGCAGCAGCACATGCACGAGCAGCAGCAGAGCATGCAGCACATGCAGCACATGCTGGAGCAGCTGGGAGGCGGCGAGTACGGCGGCATGCCACCGCCCCACCCACCCCCCGCCTTCTTCCCAGACCTCAACGCCCCGGCGGCCAGCACGTCCGGTTGGCAGGCCGCCCCGCCGCCCGCCATGTCCATGCACGTGCCCCTCACCACTCCGCAGCAGCTGGCGGGAGAGTTGATGGCGCTGTTTGGAGGCGGGGGCGATGGCGGCATGGGGGGCGGCCCCCATGCCCTGAGCCCCAGCGGAAGTTCAGGAGCCACCGAGAGCGTGGCGGGCGGCAGCGTGGCGGGCGGCATGGGCGGCATGAGTGAGCTGGAGGCGGATGCAGCGGCAGCAGCCCTGCTCATCACATCACTGAGCGGACTGCAGGGGATTGACTTGCAGGGGATTGATCTGCAGGGGCAGCTGAGCGGGCTGCAAGGGTTTGACCTTCAGGGAGTGACGGCCGCCCCG
>JTEE01000022.1:719284-731477 GCA_002896455.3 Chlorella sp. ArM0029B | reverse complement strand
TCCAGCTCATGGCATGCAAGGCGCAGGCGGGTGCTTACGTGGCGTCCAGCTCATGGCATGCAAGGCGCAGGCGGGTGCTTACGTGGCGTCCAGCTCAGCTCGCAGCTCCTTGGACTTGGCATACGCCACCGTGTTCATCGCCCTGCACAACAGGGGCACCAAGCTGCATGAGTATAGCATGTGATCCGACACACAGGCAAACGCCGGTTGGGGTGACGTGAACGCCACCGTGCGCATGCAGCCCTACACTACAGCCGCAGCAAAACACTGTGCATGATCAAACAGAAGAAGAAGTGGAAGAAGAAGAAGGTTACAGCGCATGCCCTGCAAAGACCTGGGGGTGCAAGAACCGCTGCAAGCGAACGCACAAGCAAGCACCCAGAGGTGCGCTGCCCAAGCAGGCTGCGTGCATGCTGAGCATGCTACGGCCACCTGTGAGCCACCGCACGTGCTGCCCCAGCACTATAACACGCGTCATAAGTGACGAACGTCTGACGAAGTTCTTGGGTATGTTCAGCAGAGCAAAGACTACAAAATCACCTCCTCCTTATCATTTGACAACCAAGAGGACCGAGTCTTGCCCATCTGCATATCCTCCCGCTCCCGCACATCGTGCAATCACCGCTATCAACCCGCTTCTTCCGGTGCTCCAGCAAACACATGGCCCCTCCCTCGAGTCATTTGCCTGCAGCCTTTGCAACTCCATCGACGACGACCTCATTGTCACGGGCAGTCTGCTCACACAGTGCGGCGCCAAACTGCCCCTGCCGCCCAGCCCAGCGCAGGGCGGGCCTGGGTGCATGGTACAGGGGGCCTCCTCTGTGCCCCAGCACCAGCCCACCTGCACTCATCCCGCTCTCGGACCAGTGCAGCCAAAGCCGCACCCTCCTTTGCCTCTGCAGACGCCAAAGCTTTCAGCTCCTTTTGTGCCGCCTCCTGCTGCTCCTTCACCTGCAGCCAGCAGAGCAAGCAAAGCAGGCACGGGTTCACCAGGCAGGCCTGAGGTGCCAAGGCAGCACCCTGGCAAGAGGTATGCTAATGAACAGAAGCTGGGCGGGCGGGTGGGCGGGCGAGCCAGCAGGTAAAGCCCTCAGCAGGAATTCGAGCACAATCCAAGAGGTCCCGCCAGATGCACAACGCACAGCATGCAAAGCTGTAACGAATAGACTAGACTAGACTAGCATGCACAGCGCACACACCTGTCCAGCCCCACCCTGTGTCAGGCACCCAGGCACGCAGACAAGCAACCAGCGACCACAGCACGCACAGCGCACGCACACCTTGCCAACCCCAACTCCAGCCCCACCTGCCGCGGGTGCCCACGCCCAGGCGCAGGACAGGCCAGCGACCACAGCATGCACAGCATGCACATCGCACACACCTTGGCAATCTCCCCCTCCAGGCTGGCCGCTGACGCGCTCTGGGCCTTCAGGAAGCCGTCATCATCTTCCAGCTTGCTTGCCTGCGCCTTGAGCTCTCCCTTGAGCTCCTCCACACGGCTGTAAGGCACAACGGGGGACAGGATGCCACACATCAATTTAGGTGCAGGATCCGAACACTCATCAAAATATCTGCCAGCTTGCTTGCCCGCGCCCTGGGCTCTCCATTGGGCTCATCCATACGGCGAAACTCGCAGGGGAGAGTTGGGAAGACATGATATGCATTGAGTGCAAGAGCCGCCTGCGAGCTCGCCCGCACACCCACCTGCGGCCCATCTGCAGCATCGCCAACTGCTCCCTCTCATCACCTCACCCCCCTGTTTCTTGTGACACCCACACACAACATGCCCTGCTGTACAGACGCCACGTCCACCTGCCGCTCTTCTGCAGCATTACCACCTGCAGCATCCATCGGCTTCCTCTCATCACCCGCCCTCATCTCCTCTTTTGAAGAAACCCAACACCATCACAGCTGTTTCGTACATGTGCCCCACCCACATGCGTCTCCTCAGCAGCATTGCCACCGGCAGCATCCCACATCTGCCTCTCCTCTGCTGCCCCTCGGTCCTTTTACGGCACCCCGAACTATTACAGCTGTTCCCTCCATGTGCCCCGCCAACCTGCGGCTCTTCTGCAGCATTGCCACCTGCAGCATCCATCACCTTCCTCTCATCACCTGCCCTCATCTCCTCTTTTGAAGAAACCCAACACCATCACAGCTGTTCCGTACATGTGCCCCTCCCACATGCGGCTCTTCTGCAGCATCGCCACCTGCAGCATCGCGCATCTGCCTCTCCTCTGCCGCTCCTCGTTTCTGTTACGACACCCCAAACCATTACAACTGTTCCCTACATATGCCCCACCCACATGCGGCTCTTCTGCAGCATCGCCACCTGCTCCCGCGCCCGCCGCTCCTCTCCCGCGTCCAGCTCCCCGCCCGCCAGCCGCTCCTCCAGCTCAGCAATCTGGGCCTCTATGTCTGTCACTGCAGGCAGGCAGGCAGGCAGGCAGGGTGGCAGGGAGGCAGGGAGGCAGGGAGGTGCAACATAGAAGGGAGGCAGCATTGGAAAATGACTTGGATGGATGAAGGGAGGCCGCATAGGAGGCAAAATGAGGACATTATAACCTGTCCTTGAGTTCTATGTCTGTCATTGCAGGCAGGCAGGCGGGCAGGCAAGCAGGCAGGCACGACACGGGGGTAGGTAGGGGTGAAGGGAGGCAGCATTGGGAGCAAAATCTGGGACTCCCTCTTTCTTATTTGGCCCCAAATGTACTTCCCTTGAGGCACCAACCCATGCTTGTCCCACCCAACCGCCCATGCCATAGCCATCCGCCCACATTCACTTGGTGAGGAGCGCATGCCCTTCAGGGAGGCTGCAGCTCGCTCCCGTGCCTCCCTCGCTCTCTCCCCATTTACTTTCCTTACAGCACTAACCTAAGCTTGCCCTACTGTTAAAACCCTAAAACCCGAAACCCAAACCCCTAACCCCACCAACCCTACCACAGACTGACCCTTCGTGAACTTGCTGCCCGAGCGCATATCCTTGAGAGACGCTTTGGCGCGCTCCCGTGCCTCCTTGGACTCTTCCAGCTGCCGCACGGCCCGGTCACGCTGAGCCTGCTGGGGGGCACACACCATCTAGGGTACCGCTTTTCGCGAACATTCTTTTTAGCAAAAGCGTTCACTGGCAGCAACGGCACTGGCACTGGCTCCTCTCGAAAGTTTCATCCGGCACAAATGCACCGGTGCTCAAGAGAGCGCAGGCAGGCGAGCAGCGGTGCAGCGGGCCTAGCTGCCGACGCAGGCGCGGCTTGCACCCCCGGGGGGTGGCCCCTTGCCTGCCCCTCGTCGGCACGGTGCCAGCCAACAGAGCCACACGGCCAACAGGGCCACCACAGCCCGTGCATGCGCAGCACTTAAGTGGGTGTGCTGCCAGCAGGCGCCGCCAGCTGTCGGCTGCCACACACACAGTGCTGTGCCGCCCCAGCCAGCCAGGGTGCCTGCCTGCCGGGCCTTGCTGCCGCCAGGGCTTGTTAGCTCACTCACCGTCAGCTTCTGCAGCTGCGCCTGCAGCTCCGCCACGCGTGCCCGGACAGCTGGCGGCCCGGAGGAGCCCCGGGAGGGCCCCTTGCGCTTGCCCTCGATCAGCACCCGCAGCTCCTCCGCTCGCTGCTTGTGCGAGGACACTGCACAAGCGGATGGGGTGGGGAGGGAGGGCGGTGGGTGGGTGGGAGCACAGAGGACAGGAAACAGCAGAGGAGGCCTTGCAGGTGAAGCTGCACAAGGATGCGACCTTGAAAAGTTATAGTGGACAGAGAAGCAAAGGTGCACAGGCCAAGGCCAAGCACCGTTCAGCAGCGCAGCTCAGCCTCAGCACCCAACAAGCCCAACCATGCGTGCACTCACTCGTCTGCTGCAGCACGCTCAGCATTGCCTTGATCTCCTCATCATTTGGCCTCTCCGGCCTCTCGATGCGCTGGGCTGGCATGGTGCTGGTGGTTGCCGCCATTGCGAGTCACAGCCGTGTGGGCGACTGGAGGGGCGCGTGTTGGCAGGAAGCGCCGACGGTCAGCCGGCGGTGGGGCAGCGGCGGGAGTCGCACGGAGCGGCGCAGCGCGGCGCGCGGGATCTGCGGTGCACCTGCAGCGTCTGCCACACAGCACACAGTTGAATTTGGCACGCCTGACGTGCGAGCAGCGACGTCCTTGACCGCCCAATACCGCGCTCTCCAGACGCGTCGCTCCTGGTCAAGCAGATTTTAGATGAACGATTGAGTTAGAAAACTATGGCAGCGCAATGGACGCAGCGCCAAAGCGTACCTGATCATCTGCTCTGCCTGCCGCTACTATCATACTAGACACACACAGCACACAGCGGTGCCTTCATTTGCTCTCATGCAAGCGGTGCCTGGCTCAGCAAGGTCATCGAGTTGCAAGAACCCTGTGTGAAGTGGTATGCCTATGCAACAGCCGCATGCTGCAACACAACCACTGTCACCGCATCCCTGCTGAGACGGTGCTGGCGGGAACACAACATCAAGGGGTGTGCCTCAGGCTGGCTGCCGCATCTTCTGCTTTCAATACTCATGGTCATATAATGTGTGCATCCACCCTTTTCCGCTCCACAAATCCCTGCCACATGCCCAGGCAACATAGTTTCTCAGGTGTGTCAAGCAATTCCTAAGCACTGCCACTGCAGCTTGTTGTGGAGCAAGGTTTGAAGCGGCGGAGCCGCGGGGCTGAGCGCTAGCGCCAGCAAGGCAAACATGACCATCTGCAGCGGTCGCTGTCCCTGAGCTAGGCCTGTGTTCCTACAACACTGGACGGTTTTGTTTTGATTTCTCTGGCAAGTCAGCGGCAGCGCATCTTCCAGGTAGCGGGCACACTGACGCACAATCGCGCACCCAACATGATTGCATGCCTGCTGAAGCAAGCACGCTTGATCTCAAAACCTTTGGAGCAGGAAATTTTGGTGTCTGTTGTGGCAGGCACTTGTGCATCAAACTGCTGCAGCAGTCAGATTCTATTTGGGCTCCCAGATATGCAGGATTCAGTGTCCGTGCAGCAGCTGGCCACTTCCAGCAGTTGGCGGATCATGCACTGCAACTTGCGGCACCTGTGTGCGTACGCACAGCGTACTTTGTGAACTCAGTCAGTCAGTTTGTGAAGCACGTTTGATGCAGAGCCACAGGGTGCCCAAGCCTGCGCCATGCCGCGGCAGAGCGGCCCGCCACCTCAGCAGATGCAGGCTGGATTTGCGGGCATGAAACCCAGAGGCTTTGCTTTCATCGTGGCATTACACCACTTCCTTTCACGACCTCCGAAACAAGCAGCAAGCTATGCAGGCACTGGCCAGGCCGCGACCCGCCGGAGCGGTGGCTGCCCGCCCCCACAACGGCGCGCCGATCGCATTCCGCCAGCTGCCCGCACGTGTCATGCGGCGGACTCTGGTTGCGGTGCGGGCAGAGGCGACAGCATCAGCAGCGAAAATCGTCGTGCAGGGGCGCAACGTCGAGGTGACCCCCGCCATCAAGAATGCCGTCGAGGAGAAGTTTGGCAAGGCGATCGAGAACTTTGAGGGCGTGAAGGAGGTGGGTTGCGCAGGGCAATGTCTCGGAGCACCAGACCTTGCTCCCAAACGCTTGCACGGCCGCTGAACGCGGCTCTCAGGCCCCACGGCGGGCCTCGGGTCGCGATGCCGGCGATCGCGACGGGTTGGGGCGGTGTGACCCCAGTGGCTGCTGCCTCCCGCCCGCCGCTCTGGCTGAAGGTGGCCCTCCCACACGCCGCCCACGCACCTCTCTTGCCTGCCTAACCAATGCCGTGCATTTGCTTGCACTCGAAACCCTCTGCAGATCGACGTGAAGCTGTCTGTGCGTGGCAACGCTCGCGGCCGCAGCACCGAGGCACACCACCAGCGTGATCAGATTGTGGAAGTTACCGTTTTCACACTCAGGTAGGGGGTGCGAGGCGCAGCATGCCCTCCTGTTCTGTGTCGTGTGGTGCTCGCTGATAGCGTTGCATGACTCTGTGTCGTGTGACTCTCGCTGATTCCTCTGCTTGGCTGCCGTACCTGCGGGGTTGCGGCTGGAGGCAGGAACATGTGCAATCGGCACAGCCACTGGGCCACATGAAGGTTGCTGGGTCTGCGCTCCAGTGCTGTGACACTCACAATGTGTGCCGCACAATAGTGAACGCACACTACTGCTGACCGAATGATGCTTGCACTGCTCCACTGATGCAGGCACGGCGCGGTGCGCGTGGAGGACTGCGAGGGCGACCTGTACGCCGCTATCGACCTGGTGTCGGACAAGCTCAAGCGCAAGCTTGTCAAGGTGGGCCTCACAGGGTAGACATTAACAACCCTAAACCCTATGCCTACCGACGTGCCAACTGTGTCACATCTGCTCGTTTGGCGGAAAGTAAAAGTTGTGCTCTACGGTGTGTTGTGCCGTGCTCCGTGCTGACGGTCGGTGCAGTCAGAGATGTGCTGTGCTGTGCTGTGTTGCATGCTGTTGATCTGGCGAGCTGTTGATGCACTCCGCTCTACCCTGGGTCAAGGTGGGTGCAGCGTGCACTGGCTGCTGTGCTGTGCTGTGCTGTGCTGACAAGCTCGAGCACAAGATGGTCAGGGTGGGTTGAAGCGGGCGCTTTCAGGCGTGCTGTGCTGAGGTGTTCTGAACTGAGCATGTGGTTGCTGTATTCAGCTCGGTGCAAGCCGGTTGTAAAGCGTGCCCCTGCTGCATGCCGGCTTGCTTTGGTGGGGCGAGGGAGGCGGGTTGGTACTGCTATTCAGCTGGCAGCCGACTAGCACAGCGCCTAGCCAGCTGTTCGTGACATGATGCCAGCCTGGGGTGGGATGCGTTGTGCTGTGGGTCGGGACTCCGCCCTGTCAGCAAATGCCACCTTGAGTGCGTCACGGTGGTGTGCGTGGCATGTGGTGTGAGCTCACCTGTTGCAGTTTGTCGGGCTTTTGAACAGTAGTTCTTAGGTACCCACCTGGTAGTAGGCTGTGCAAGCCATAGCTGCTTAGCAGCTGTTCATAGATCAGCGTTACTGTGGTGAGCTGTTGATGCACATGTGATTTCAGGCAGGCACTCTCAATTCGACCCCCTTGCCCACTGTCCCCTTTAATCACCTGCCATGTCTCCCTCTTCGTGCCCTTCAGGTGAAGGAGCGGGCCGTGCAGAAGGCCAACTGGCCCGGCCGTGGCGGCCCCAAGGCAAGTGCCCGCCAGCGTCACCTGCTGCCGGCAGGCTGAACACAGGCGCACTCTGGCCCGCCCTGCCTCCCCACACGCTGTATCCCACAAGCTGTGCCCAACTGCCCCTTGCTCTTTACCTGCCCATGAGCTGCTCTTGAGGTCCCGGCTGCCTCCCAAGTGCCCGCCAGCAGCAGCAGCCGACAGCCTCCACACAAGCCGCCTCTGCCCCTCCCTGCCTTGGGCACATGCTTTCTCCACAGCTGCCCCTGACTGCTCTCGAGTTCTTGGTTGCGTGGCTGTTCCCGCCGCCTGTCACGTTGCTCAGCACTCTCTTGCGACTCGGAACTAGTTTCGAGCCCCAAGCCATCCCCAAACCAACACATGTGCCATCTGATGTCCTATCTGAGCCTTGCTCACTCTGGGTGTCCCCCCGGCGCCTCGCTGGCCTCTTTTGCTCACTGCAGCCCCCGTACAACACCTCCCGTGTGCCAACTTCGTTGCACCCCAACTTTTTCTTCTTCTTTTTTGACAGCGCTGCAGCGGCACATGGGTGTGCGCTGCAGAAGCATCGAGTAAAACCTCAAAGAAGCTGCAGAACCCAAAGCCTGACATGGTTCTCCTCCCTTCCGCCCTGTCCCGTCCTGCAGGGCGGCGACACGATTGAGCAGCACCTGCCCACGGAGGATGTTGTGGACTCGCTGCCCACAGACCAGCTGGCGCCGCCCTTCCCCGAGGTGGTCAGGTGCGTGGGTGTGCGTCAACACTACCCCTACCTGATTGGTCACCTGGGAAATGGGCGTCTTGCTCACAGACCAGCTGGCGCCGCCCTTCCCTGAGGTGGTGCATGTGGCATCCTGGGTGGTATTCTTTCTGGGGGCGTGCTGTGGATGGGGTGAGTGTAATGGTTGCCCCTCGCCCGCCCTCCTTTGCTGGCGGCGTCGACTTCTGCACATGCCTGTGCCTGCTCCTCCACCTGCCCCACTATTTCCGAGCTTGTGCCGCCTCTCTTGCCTTCTCGCGCACAAATTTTACGTTTCCGTGGTTGTTCTGCCTCCAACCACCACCCACTCCCATTGTCACTGTGCCAACAATGGTTGCTGATGCTAGTCCCACTCCTTGTTTCTCTGTGCCACATCACTCTTGGTTGTTATCTTTCAGGGAGAAGCAGATGGAGGTTGCGGCCATGAACACCAACGACGCGCTGGAGCAGATTGAGAACGTGAGTGAGCCGTGAATGAGCTGTGCAGGGAGGCGGAAGGGCCGCTGTGGAGGTGGAGGAATCAAGGGAGGAATCAAGGGGGAGGGTGCGGGGGCAGGGCCGCTGTGAAGGAGGAGTGGCAGGGGTTGAGGGGGAGGGTGATGGGGAAAGGGAAACTGTGAAGGGGAGATGGCAGGGGTCGCAGGGCAAGGGTGCGGGGGGGGGGGAGGGAGGTGCCACCTGCCTTATGTGCAGCTGCTATCACTGATGGGGAAGGCAGTGGTTCTATTTCATTTACTCCAAGTGGGAGGGGAGGTGGGAGGGAGGGAGCGTGTTAGGTCGAGAGGGATGTGTGGGAGCGGCGATCTGCCTGTCTGCCCGCCTTCCGGCATCCTTTGCGTGCCAGCAAGGAACCCCAATTGTTTGATCGGCGCGCTCCACTTCTCTGACCGCAGGTGGGCCACGACTTCTTCCTCTTCCGCGACAACGAGGACAGCAACACCCTCAAGATTCTGTACCGCCGCAAGTGAGTGAAAATTCCTGAATCATATATCTGCAACATACAGTGGTGTGTTTGTTGCAGATTCACCATGTGTACCGCCGGGTGTTTGCTGTCCCAGCACTGCACTGCCCCGTGCTGCTGCCCTGCCTTGCCTGCCTCTGCGCTGCAAGTCAAGTGACCTGTACCGCGCTGCCTCCCCGGTGCTGCCTCCCATGTGCCATGGAGAAGGTTTAACGCTCAAAGTTGAGCCAGACACTCTGCGCCCGCCCTCCTCCCCAACCCACTGCTCTGCCGCTTGCCTCCCTATGTGTGTGTACTGGTTGCCGGTTTTGCCTTCCTGCCTTGCACCAGCCCTTGCTGATCAACCGCCTGACTCTGCCCACCTGCGTGCTTGTCTGGCAGGTCTCACGGCTATGGCGTGATTGTGCCCCGCGGTTGAGCAGCTCCTTACGCTGCCAACCAGCGAGCACCGCTTGTGCGGCCGCCTCGAGTCGGCGAGCACCATGCTTCGTGCTGTCCCTGCCACGCCCGGTACCTACCCCCCCATCACACACTCCCATCCTTGCCACGTATTGCTTGCTGCGTCTCCTCCCCGCTGTCCTGGCAGCGGGCGGCACCACGCCCTGCCCCCCATGTGAACCAACAACAAACGAACGCCGGCCCATACGCCGCCGCCTGTTCGGCAGCGGGCCTGCCCGCCTCCCTGTCTCCTGCTCAATTTTCGGGGTCTGTTTCCACCCTGCGAATGAACCCAACATATGAGCTCCTCCACACCACACCTGTAATCCTGAGAGTGTTGCTGGCAGGATAAGAAGGGTGGGAAGTGGAGCGAGAGCGGCCAAAGGCGGGGGGAGCGGAAGGCTTTCATGAGGTGCGTCTGGGCCAGCGGAGGCTTCACCTGGGGCTGAATTCATCGTTGTCGAGCCCTGAGAGCCCCCAGCTTCCTTCTAATGCGTGTTCCTCGCACGAGTGGGCGACTCTGCCAACTCAGATCCCAGCTCAGCAGGATTTCTCAGCTAGGCAAGGCCGGCAGGCAATTAAGCACCCTGACGCCCACCTTACAGCCAGCCGAGCGCAGCAGCTTTGACAGCACCAGCACTTCACAGAACCCCAGTCTCCCCCTCATCAGCCGTGATCGCACTGCCCTCCCGCAGTAGGCCACCCGCCCATCGCCCCTGTGTCATCAAATCCCAGCCCGAGCCCTCCTCTGCCGAGTGCAGCCTACATCTGAGAGAGCCAGCGCACGGGAGCAGCCCTGGAGGCGCCGGCAGCAGCCGAAGCGGTGCAGGAGTTGGTGGAGGCGATGGAACCGAGCTCCGAGCAGCCCGTCACGGAGGGCCCCTCAGTTCGCTACACGAGGTGCGCAGGGCAGTGGGGAGGGTGCTTGTGCACGGCCCACACTCGTCAGGAGTGCATTCAGTCTTGCTCAGGACGCCAATAGCGCCCCCCCGTCTGCAGGGATGAGCTCCTGGCGCTGCGGGACCGCCCGGGGTGTCGGGGCCTGCCTCCAGGCCTTGATGCGGACGACCTGAGGTGAGGGAAAGCTGAATAAGCGCCGCCGAGCTGCCGGATCGGGCCGGCGGCCTGCAAGCACAGAGGGCGGGAGCGGGGCGGTGCTCTGCCGTCCGACGCTGCTGGGCCTGCCTGCGCGCTGCTGAGCAGTGCCCTGCCTTGCCCGCCTCATGCAGCGACCTGCAAGAGTCCTGCTTCTTCGACAAGTCGCCCACGCTAGAAGCCGGCATCTACCTGGGGCCGCAGCGGGGCCCTGCGGGGCCACGGGCGCCCTTTGGCGCCGCCGCGCGCCGCCCTGCAGGTGTGCTGCACCCCCTCGACACAACCTGCAGAGCTGCACCCATTCATTGCATTTTGGCACAAAGGAATTGCACGGATGTGCCAGCCTGTCTGCTCCAATGGTCCCTGCCTAGCACCCTGTGGGGCAAGCCTGACCCCGCTTGCCAGCGCCCACCTTGCATACTCTTACCGTCTCCACCCTGCTCGTTCCCATGAAGGCACGCCCGGGCCCATTCACTCGCGCCTGCTGGTCGAGGAGGAGGAGCGCAGCCCGTACCAGCGCACCAACTCTGGCCAGCTGGCAACCCCGTTTGGCGGCGGCGGCAGCCCCAGCAAGCCGCAGGCCATCGCGGCGGCGGCTCGTGCAGCGGCGCCGCCGGGGCTTGCGGCCGCGGGCGCGCCGGCCCGTTATGAGGACCCAGCAAAGATGGATCGCTGGGACAGCCGGAAGATGGATCGCGGGGCAAGCGGCGTGGGTGCCGGTGGCGGCGGCGCTGGTGTCGGCGACGAAGGCTGGCAGCAGCAGAAGGGGCGGGACAACTGGCGGGGGGGCGGCGCTGCCGCTGTGCCGGTGCGCCAAAGCATGGATGGTGCGGCGCGCGGCGGCGCTGGCAACTGGGGCGGCCGCGCTGCCGCTGCCGACCCCCCGCAGCCGGAGCCGGCTCACAGCGGGTCGTCAGCACCCAAGGACAACGGGCGTTGGACGCGGGATGAGGACGATTGGCGGGCCCGTAAGCAGACGGGGGCCCTCCCTGCGCCTCGCTACGACTGGTCTGACAACCGCGCTCCGGGTGTGGCCGGCCCAGCTCCCACCGGCGGCACACCCACCGGCGCTGCTGCGCGCGGCCCGCCGCCGGGATTCACCGACCGGCAGCCCGAGTGGACTGACGGCGACGGCGGGCGGCCGCGCATGACGGCCGCAGATATGGAGGCGGAGCGGCTGCGTATGCAGGAGATGTGGAAGAAGGGGGGAGGCACGGCGCATGGCGCTGCGCAGGTGCGGAGGGAGCTCCTGGGTCCCTGCTCCAACATGCCGTCGCTGCCGCTGCCTCTGTTGGTGGTGCTGCTAGAGCAGTCCCTGCTAGAGCATGCCGCTGCCTCTGCTGGTCCTGCTGAGCTGTGCTGTGCTGCTGCCTGCGCCGCTGCTTGTTGTGGCCTCTGTGCGATAGTGGGGTCCGAGGGGCTTGGGTGTTGCACGGCAGCGCTGAGGGTGGCTTGTTGGTGCCGTGATCTGCGGGACGCGCTGCCCCACCTGCCGTGGCTGGCTCTGTTGCAACCATGCCAGTCACCACGCCCGGATTCCCTGCCATGCTGCATCCCTCCTGAACAGACAGCGTGCTCGCCCGCTCAGCTCACCTCTCCACCCAAAGCACCCACCTGCCCGCCCGCCCTGCACCCAACATTGACCCACGCCTTCTTTCTTTTCCCTGCGCAGTCGTCCATGAATGAGTTGATGTCAGACAACGACATCATGGCAATGATGAGCGAGGAAAGTGAGAGGCAGGGGCAGCGCGAGGCCCGGCGGGTCGCCAACGGCGCGCCTGCTCCTCCGCCCGCGG
>JTEE01000022.1:693964-719254 GCA_002896455.3 Chlorella sp. ArM0029B | reverse complement strand
CTGCGCCCCACGCGGGGCAGCACATTGATGTGGCCGCGCTGCTGGGAGGCAAGCCGCAGCCGGCCTCGCCGCGTGACGGCGGGTCACCGGGGGGCAGCGCTGCTGGTGATATGGGCAGGTCGGAGAGCATGCGCTCCCGATTTGCCAGCTTCTTTAAGCTGGAGGAGTCGCCGGCGCCCAGCGCCAACGCCAGCGCCGCCAACAATGGTGCGTGTGGTGCGTGCGCACCCTGAGCCCGTCTGCTAGCCTGCCAGCCTGTGTGCATGCACGCAGGGCTGCGTCTGCCTGCCTGCTGCTGCTGCTGCTGCTGGGTGTTACCTGCCAGCCAATCTGCGTTGGGGCTATTGAGCAGCCACCAGCTGTTGCCCAGAGGGACTGGCCTTAGGGAACACCACGCTGGCCAAAGGTGCTATCACAGCCATTACCTCTCTCCCTCCCTGCCAGCTATCCACCTGCCAGCCCATGCCGATCCGTCCCTCTCTCCCCACTCTGCACGCTGCTCTTCATCCCTTGCAGCTGCGCCCCTCACCGCCGCACCTGCTGGCATGACGGGTGCCCCCCAACAGCAGCAGCAGCAGCAGCAGCTCAGGTTCCAGGAGCAGCTCAGCCGGGCGGTGTCCGCCTCCCGCTCGCCCCCGCCGCCCGGCATGCACGCGCACCCGGCGGGCGCCGGGCCTGCTCCTCAGCAGTCGCGCGACGCTGGGCAGGCCCTGCTGGCCATGTTGAAGCAGCAGCAGGCGGCACAGAGGGCCGCTGCCACGGGTGGCGCCCCGCCGCCTTCGCAGATGATGCCTCCCAATGCTGTGAGCGCCGCCGACGTGAGCGTGCTGGAGGAGGCTGACAAGGTGGCACGCCACACGGCGCTGCAGGTGGGCCAGGGTGGGTTTAACTGGGGCTGCCAAGTGCTGCCTGTCTGGGGCTGGTCTTGCCGAGGGTTGGCTGCCTGGGGCTGGTCTGGTCTAGTGGTTGTTTAGCTGTCCGTGTGTGGCAGGGAGCCTCCACTTTGCTGCATCCTCGCATGCAGCGCAGCACTGCCTATGCACTGCCGAGGGTGGAGGTCACCCCACTTGAGCTTGTTCTGTGTGCCCTGGGCAAGCTCCCAGCTGGATGCATCAGGAGCTAGCCTTACCACCAGTGCAGCTCCCACTTTCCGACGTGCCTGCTCATGCACTCGTGCCATTTTCTCTCCTCTCTTTACGTCACAGGGTATGGATGACGATCTGATGGGCTCGCCCATCAAGGCACCGCCAGCTCAGCAGGCAACCAACCAGCTGCCACCTGGCATGCAGCACCTGCCGCCCGGGGCCAGGCCGCCGTCCGGCCACCCGGCGCATCTGCAGCAGCAGCAGCAGCACCCACAGCACCAGCAGATGGGCGGTGGCCCTGGCGGGCCGCTGCCGCCGCATGTCCTGCAACATGGCTACCCTGGTCAGCTGCCCCCTGGAATGGTGCTGCCCCACCACATGCAGCACCCGGGGCAGCACCCCGGCCACATGCCCCCACCTCCCCATGGCGGCCCCTTCCCTCCGCCGCCAGGCATGCAACACATGCAGCCGCACGGCCAGCACGGCGGCATGCAGCACCCGACAATCCCAGGTGTGCAGTACCGGCCGCAGCAGCCGGAGTACCGCCCGCAGCAGCAGGGCATGCAGTACCGCCCGCCCGGCGTTGGCCCTCCGCCTGGCCAGCCGGGCATGCAGCACCCCACCATGCTCCCGCCGCAGCTGCAGCACCACCACCAGCAGCAGCACCAGCAGCAGCACCAGCAGCAGCACCAACAGCAGCAGCACCAGCAGCAGCAGCAAAACGCGCTGCTGGCCCAGCTGTTGGCTGCGCAGGCCAACCGCGGACCCCCGCCGCAGCAGCAGCCGCAGCAGGTGCAGGCGGGGCAGCAGATCAACTTGGCAGCGCTGCTGGGCGCGGCTGGCAACCCGGGCATGCAGCTGCCCCCCATGCCGCAGCATGCCCTCAACCACGCGCAGCTGCAGGGCATGCGGCCACCCACAGGCATGATGGTGAGTGACTGGAGGGAAGCTGGGTGCTAGGGGGGAGCACCAACGCTGTGGAAACATAACTGGTGGCGGGGTGGCCAGGTTTGAGTGGAGCTGCTGACCGCAGTCCAGCAGCGCTTTGTGGCGTACCTGGTACTCTTCTTAGCCTCGCCCGTTGTCCCACATGCCTGCCACCCCTGGGCGCCACGTCTGCCTTGTACTGATGCGTGTCCCACCCACCTGTTGTGCCCCCGCCGCAGCCGCCCGGCATGCCTGGTCCTCCGGGCATCAACCCCGCGCTCCTCCAGGCCCACTTCCAGATGCAGCAGATGCAGCAGATGCAGCAGCAGCGCCCCCACATGGCGCCGCAGCAGGCGCCCCAGCAGCAGATGAGCAGCGCCCAGCTGATGGCTGCGCTGGGCCTGGGGCAGCATGGCATGCCCCCACAGGGCATGCGGTAGGCGGCACGCGTGGGTGGCGCCGGGCGAGCCCTCCTGCAGCCCGGGCCCGCCAACTGGCCCAGCACACTGTGGCAGCGCTACGGCACCTAGCACTTTGCACGCTGTCGTGACTCACCAGTCATGCTGCCGTGTGCCCCCCAGGCATTCCTGCACCCATAGCTGGCACCCTTGCGCCTCTCTTTCTGCCCGCGCTCCTGCCCCAAACAATGCAACACACGCTTCCCTGCACTGCACCCTGCACCCCCACTTTTCAGCCTGCCTGCTGTCCACACACCACTGCTACAGCGGTTCTACGCTACTTCGTGCCAGCACCATCCAGCGCTTGCTCTTTTTCTCCAGCTTGTCGCTGCTGCATCTCCACACTTCCCCTGTATCAATCCACGTTTGCCTTCCCCCCGCCTAGTCGCTGCCACTGCCGGCAGCGCACAGTGCTGCTTTTGTCTCTTTGCTTCCTCCAGTACCCCTTGTGCGCATCATCACCACCCTGGTCGCCATGCAGTCCACTAACTGCCGCTTGTGTAACGAAAATGGGAAAGCAGGGGCCCACCCTGGCCGGCGCGGGCTGTGGCCGGTCGACACCGTACTGGTAACATGGCTGGTGCCTCACCTCTCTCTCTGTCTTTTTCTCGCCTGCTTGCTGTTGCAATGCTGGTTGCTGTTCTGTCAACTGTTGTCCTGGTCGTTGTTGTGGGCGGAACAGAGAGCAGGCCGCGGGCCTGGGCCAGGCACAGGACAGTGGCGGCGGCCGCACAGCTGGCAGCACCCAGCGTACATTTGTAGTTGCCGCCCTCCACCTCCTGTCTCCATCGTGCCCATCCCGTGACCTTCGCCTGGTCCAATTCAGGCAGTTTACACTAGGTTGTGGTTTGATTTCGCGAGGCGGTTGCGGCAATTCTGAGGGGACTCTGCCGGGAGTAAATGCCCCTCTGAGTGCCCGGCGGCACGAAGAGACTGCCAGGATGCAGGGCGCGACCGGCGTGCGCTTCAGTTGGGAAGCTCCCGCGTCAGGCATCGTCTTCGGTGCCCCCGCCAGCGCTGGCACGGCAGCTGATGAAGAGCAGCAAGCGGGCCTCCAGTCCCACGCCTCCCGCAGGCCTGTGAGGGTGCGGCGGCCAGGCACCGCCACCGCTGCCGCCGCCGCGCCTGCAGCCGATGCAGCGGCGAGCCAGCCAGTGCAGCCGCAGCAGCAGCCCACGCCCCCTGCGCCCACGCAAGATGCGGCCGCAGACTTCAAGTTTGGCACGCCAGGTGCGCCCGGGGCCCTGAGAACCGGCGCGCCGCGAGAACCCTAGAACCGCCGTCTTGCCTGCACATCGTGCTTCACGTGTGCAAGCTCTGACACATGTTTCCGCCTCTGCAACCTTGCTGCGCAGGCGCTGGACCTGGCGGCAGTGCCACCAAGGCACGGCGGAGCCGGGGGCGCACCCCAGGAACGGCGCCAGCACCCAGCCCGGCGTTCACCACCGGCAGCACCGCTAGCATGGCCTGGTCCCCATACCCAGCCTCATCAGCAGGTCAGTGAGAGGGCAGCAATGGGCACATACCTCTCTTTGTTGACCATACTCTGCCGTGCTGTGCTGCACCGTGGCCACAGGCTTTGCATACATGCACACGCTGCTTCCTTTCCCTCACCCGCCCCCTCTGCACCTTCCTTTCCCTCCCTCTCCCCACTCACCTCGCTGCAGGGACGGCGACAGCCTTCAACGGTGGCCCCAGCCCTGTCCTTCCTTCCTCCACAACCCCCACCTCTGGACCCTCCGCTGCTTTTGCCGATGGCCGGGGCAGCTTTGCTGCTGATGTGGCAGAAGACCTGCGACAGCGCCTGAACTTGGGTGCTGACGCCGGCACCCGCGACGCTGCGGCAGAAGGCGGCGGCGCAAGCACACAGCCGGCAGACGCTGCAGGCGCACGCTCAGGATCTGGGCTGCACTTTGTGTTTGGAGCGCAGGTGCCCAGCCCACAGGCCGCCCGTGCAGTGCTGCGCAAGAAGTCCGCCAGCGGCAGCCCGGCGGCCGATGTGCGCTCGCGCTCGGCCGCCTCTTCCGCCTCGCCCACGGCAGCAGGCAGCGCCTCCGCCAGCCCGCGGGCAGCACCCCAGTCGGCTGACTCCAGTGCAACCACATCCGCTGGACCAGAGGCTGGTGCCGGCTCGTTTGTGTTTGGCGCCAACAGCACTAGCCCGGCGGCGACGCGGGTGCACCACCGCGCTCGGCAGAACTCGCGCTCGCCGCAGCAGAAGGCCTCAGGTGGGGCGGCGGCGGCGGCCCCAGAGCCACTGCGGGAGCAGCAGCAGCAGCAGCAGCAGGCAGCAGCAGGGCAGCCCGGGTTTGTGCGCCTGGGTGACTTCAGCAAGCCGGCTGGCTCTGGGTCCACCAGCCCCTGCTTCGCAGCTGCCCCTGCCGCGGCTGCTCGCCGGCCGCCGCGGCGCAAGGCGCCGCACGCCGCGGCGCACCTGCACCCTGGACTCAAGCCAGCAGGTGGAGCCAAGGCCCCCGCTGCTGGGCAGAACCAGCAGCAGCCAGGACAGCAGCAGTACGCCTCGGCGCCGCCGCCGCCTGCCGCGGGCAGCTCCGGTGCCGGCCTGAATGCTCAGGAGCAGTCAGCTTACAACACCTGCGAGATGTACCGCAGCCAGGTGAGATATGCACCGCTCAAAAGCTGCCTCTTCCCTGGCATGGCCTGCCACTCATGCAAGCTGCATGCTGTGCTGGGCACGCTGAGCAGGTCTCAAGACCGGCCCAAAGGCCTGCACCAAGGCCTGGACCGTCTGCCTGGCTGCAGCCACACCCCCAACCCCTCCCCCAACCGCCCTTATTCATCTGCAGGGCAACGAGTCCTTCCGGGATGCAGACTATGATGCAGCATGCGAGGCGTACACCAAGGTAGGTTGCCAGCTGGCATTGGTGCACCAACGACAGGTCGCCGCTGCTGGCCACCACTGTGCTCCTGCTGTAATGTCCCTCTGGCATGCTCTCACGCCAGCTTGCGCCTGCTCCTCAACCCTGCAGGCGGTGCACGCGCTGTGGCCTCACCCCAAGCTGCACCCCCGCCTCGCGCTGCTGCTCTCCAACCGCGCTGCGGCACTGCTGTCGCTGGGCAAGCCGCTCAGGTGGGTGGGTGTGCTTTGGCCTGCACCCTGCCCGCCTGCCTGGGCTGTCTATGCACGCTGAACCCCAGGAGGCCTGCGCTGTTGCAAGCCTCCCCGCTGCCCCACTGACCCATGCCCTGACTGTTCCCCTTGCCTCCGCACCCTCCTCCTTGGTGCAGCGCTCTGCACGACTGCCAGATGGGGCTTACATACGACACCTCCCTCATGCGCTGCGCGCTGCGCGTCGCTACCTGCCACAGGTGAGATGGGGCGGCTGCACTACTGGGCGGGTGTGGCCTGAGGGCGAGCTTTTGGGCATGACGAGGGGAGGGGCCGCCTCATCATGTTGATGTGCAGCCACTAATGAGGCTGCCTGCCCATCTACCTGCTTGCCTGGCTGTCTCACTAACCCTGCCCCATCCGCTGCCCCCCTGCTCCTCTGATGCAGCCGCATGGGCGACTTTGACGAGGCCTTCCGCTATCTGGGCAAGCTGCGGGACCAGGCGGCAGGTGTGTGCATGCGCTGCACCCGGTCCGCGCCTACGTGGCTTGTTCCTGTACTTGTGTAGCCTGTTCTGCTCTGCGCTGCGCTGTGCATGAGGTGCGCTGCATTGCGCCCCTTGCTTGCTTGCTTGCTGCCCTCGATCAACCTGGCCGCACACCCCTGTGTGTTCCACTGCAGGCAATACGGAGCACCTGAAGGAGATCAGCCTGAAGCAGGCTGACCTGGAGGCGCAGGAGCAGGAGGTGAGGGGCGGGCGCTGGCAGACTAACAATTCGTCACTGCAAGCTGCAGTGCTTGGGTAGCACATGGGGGCTCCTGGCTGCGCCTGGACCTCTCGCTGTGCCTGGGCGGCGGCCAGTGTGGTTTGCTCACCTGGACCGCAGCTCCCTGCCTTATCGTCAATTCCGCTTGCCTGTCGGCTCAGTGCTGAGCTTGCCTGCATCAGCCCTCACCCGGTCACCCTCTCCCGCCTGGCCGTTCCCCTCTCTGCTCTCCCTCTACTGCAGATGTATGATGCGCTGCGCTCGCTGGGCCACTCGCTGCAGGCGCCCGCACGCGACCCCGTGACCGGCCTCCTCCGGGCTGCCACTGGCGGCCTCTCACGCGCCAGCAGCACCACTAGCACTGCCGGCGCTGCCGCGCCCAGCACATCAGAGGCCTTCTGGGAGGCACTTCGAAAGGTGGGTGGGATGGGCGAGTCTGTGAGTGAGTGTGGCTGCTGTATGTGAAGTGCCTCGTGGGCTGCCCCTCTGTGGATGCCGTGCGTCTTTTAACCTGTCCTTGGTTACTTACGATTGCTATCGCCACTCCCCTGTGTTGACCCTGCAGGTGGACGACATCGCCCCCCATGTGCCACACGCCGAGCTGCTGATGGCCGCCAAGGCAGACGGCCTGCTGCGCCTGGGCAAGTGAGTGGGAGCTGCGGCACTGTCTGCTATGGGGCCATCCTGCCTGTGCTGTGGGCCGCCTGGCATGCACTCTGAACCCTGCCTCACGGACACATCCCTCATCATTCACCACCTCCCTCCTTGCCCCACCCCCACAGGCACGACAAGGCGCGCGAGTTCTGTGAGCAGCCGGTGCACCAGGAGGAGGGGGAGGGGCACGCCGAGTCGCGCAAGCGCACGGCCTGGCGCCTCTGGGTGCAGGCCCAG
This sequence comes from Chlorella sp. ArM0029B, assembly GCA_002896455.3. Classification (NCBI taxonomy): domain Eukaryota; kingdom Viridiplantae; phylum Chlorophyta; class Trebouxiophyceae; order Chlorellales; family Chlorellaceae; genus Chlorella; species Chlorella sp. ArM0029B. Next base: position 712,055 of record JTEE01000022.1, on the reverse strand, counting down.
TGCTCCTGGCACGAGGGCGACACCGGAGGCAAGCTCAAGCAGCAGCTGCAGGAGCTGGCGGCTGTGCTGGAGCAGGCCCAGGGGCAGGGGCAGGCGGGCGCCTCGGCTGGCGCTGCCGGCGGCAGTGCCGGCAGTGCCTTCTTCCCTGCTGCGCCAGCTGCGGGCGCTGGCAGCAGCCGGCAGCAGCAGCGGCGGCAGGAGGAGCTGCGCCAGCTTGTGGGGCTGCCCAGCAGTGAGGCCGTGAAGAAGCTGCTGGATGGGCTGGAGGCAGCGGATGCGCTGCGCCTGGCAGGCAATGCGGCCATCAAGGCGGGCAAGGCGGCCGAGGCGGTGCAGAAGTACAGCGAGGCGCTGGCAGGTGGGCGGGGGTGCTGTGCAGCAGCAGGGATAGGAAAGCCACATGGTAACTGGCAGCCAGCAAGTACACGCGCGCGACTGGGGCACTTGTCAGTCAGAAGGTAGATGTGTGTGCTAGAACTCTGCTTGGCCTGCCTGCAACGGCCGCCATGAGCAGCCCCGCCTACTGCACCCGACTTCTGACCTTTGCGTCCCTGCGCGTCCCGCTGCTCTGCCGCCGCCGCCTGCAGCCACCACTGGGCTGTCCCCCGCCATCGCCGCCGTGCTGCTGTCCAACCGTGCCGCCGCGCACCAGCACCTCAAGCAGCGCGCCCAGGTGGGAGCAAGAGGAGGCATGCCCAGGGATTGGACCTTGTAATGGGTGCCCTCCATAACTGCCACTTGACCGTCGATCAAGTGATGGGCCTGCCGTGCCCTACCGTCTCTAGTTCCAACACTGCCATTCCTGGCCCAAGATGTGTGCACCCCACACCTGGCCCCCGCTCCCGCTCCCTGCCCACGTATCTTCCAACCTCGCTGCTCACTCACTCGCCTGCCTCCTCCCCCCCCACACCGCAGGCTGTGGCTGACTGCTGCCGTGCTGTGGCGCTCAACCCTCAGTACGCCAAGGCGCAGTCCCGCCTGGCCACGCTGCTGTCGGAGCTGGGATACTACCGGGATGCCGCAGCGGCGCTGGAGGCGGCCATCGCGACAACCAATGTGAGGCTGCAATGGAGGCTGTGGGGCCCGCATCGCAGCCGGTGCCGGGCAGGCTGCATGCAGATATGCACGCTTGCCGCTGCCCGTGAATGTGTTTACCTCTTACTGTGGTGAGCACGCCTTGGCGGCTCGGCACAGGCCCCAATGCGCATCACTCCACGTGATCTTGCTGTTCATTGTACAGCGAGCAGCTAGTCGTTGCCCACCTGTGGCTCATCCAGTCGACATCACCCCAATTCACTTGGACACACTGCCTCTGTGTGCAGATCCCCGCTGCGGACAAGAAGGACTACCAGACACGGCTGGCACGCGAGCAGGCGGCTGCCAAGCGCGCCAGCGCACGCTCTGGTGGCATGCTGGGCTCCCGTGCGCCCCCGGTGGACCACTACAAGATGCTGGGAGTGGAGGCCGCCACGGCTGCCGAAGATGTGAGCACAGCCAGCTGCTGAGTGTGCAGAGGATAGTGGCATGCGAATGGTTGGGCTGGGAGCTGAGGGGCTTAGGCTGGGGTGGGCTGCGAGGCTTGAGAAGAGCCAGGCCAGGCGAGAGCAGAGCAGAGCAGGACAAGGTGCAGTACAGCTTGACGGCAGCAAGGGGGCCTGCTCGAGAGCCTCGCCCGTGGTGTTCCCGCTGTCTCCTCTTACCTCCCGGTTCGCATGCTCCTCTGTCTCCTCCCCTCCCCTGGTCGCAGGTGCGGCGCTCTTACAAGAAGCTGGCGCTGCAGCTGCACCCCGACAAGGCGGCCAGCACCTGCCGCGTGGCGGTGCAGTGCTGCGGCTGCGGCAGCCCCATCTTTGAGGCAGTGGCGGCAAAGGAGCGCCTGTCGGAGCGCGCCACCTGGCTGTTCAAGCTGCTGGGTGAGCCTGGGTGAAATGCAGGGTTGGTAGATTGCAACCTTCTGTCGTTTTGTTGGCTCGGCAGTCGCAGCAGCATGCGATGCATATGCGGCTGGCAGCTCTCTGGGAATGGGCTCCCGGTCTCCTTCCTACCCAGCCGCCTGCCTCCTCCCAACCAGCTTGCCCCATGGACCACCAAGGCTCTATCTGATGGCTCCCTGCTGTACCCCCGTCTGCCCCTTGACCATTGTCTTCCACCACTTCTTACCCCCCCTGCCACCTGCCTACCTGCTGCAGGCGAGGCCAATGAGGTGCTGTCAGACGCCTCCAAGCGCCGAGAGCTGGACCACGCCCTGGCCTGCGCGCGCGCCGGCGGCGCCTCCTCCAACGGCTTCTCTTCCTACTATGGGGATGACAGCGATGGGGAGGACGACGCCGGGTACAGCTACTTTGCCTCCATGTTTGGGCAGCGGGGCTACGGAGGTGCAGGCACTTCCGGTTTCGGCGGCGGTGCGTACGGCGCCGGCAGCCGGCGTAACTACGGCACCGGCACTGGCAGCGGGTTTGGCACGGGCGCGGGCAGCAGCGGGTTTGGCGCGGGCAGTAGCCGCTATGGTGCCGGCACAAACCGGTACTACGGTTGGGGGTGAGCGGCACCGCTTTCAAGGCCATTTTGGCCCGCCAGCGGCAACCTGCAGCACTGCCCTGCACAGGGGCAGCTCCGCCCTGTGCCCCCTTGCCCATTCTTGGTGATGACATCTTCTTTCACGCCTGAGCTTCATAATTGAGCTCCATTCTCTCCGGTGGGGCGCCCTGTTCTTCCCCCTCCACCCTCCTGTACAGCCCTTATGGCAGGCAGCAATGCCCGCAGCCGCGTCTCTTCCTAGCTAGCCCTCGTCCCTGCCCTGCTGCCCTTGCTCTCCCCCTCTGCTCTCTGCTCGCAACCACACCACTGCTTTCTCTGCTCTGCTTCCTTTTGTGATGCTGCAACACTGTTGAGCGATGTGCGCTAAAATGTGACGTAGCACCAGGGTGCCAGCCGCCGAGGAAGAGAATACCATTTGTTGGTGCAGCAGTGTGGAACAGGCCTGGTGGAAGATTGGGCGGGCACACGTCAATTCGAACGAAGAGCGCTGATGGGCATGGGCGGAGTGGTGTGCGGCTTGATGCGTGTGTGTGTGTGCACACTGCCAGATGTCCACGCTCAATATGCAAGCGGTGCAGACGAAGAATGTGCCACGCTGGCCAGCCTGAATACAGCATCGGGGGAGATGGTCGCGAGCAGCACAAGCCTCACTTCTCAGTAGCTGCCAGAGCGCTTGGGGGAAGCCGAGCTGCTCAGGGAGAAGGAGGGGCGGGAGAGGAAGAGGCACCTGAGATCCATCTACAGGTTTGGTGCCAGCACCACCGGCCTTGGCGCTCTTGCCGCCAACTCCGGCAGCGGAGGAGGTAGGTTGGGTGTATCCAGGTTGGGTGTATCCAGTGAGGATGAGGCACAACATGTGGGAGTGCATGCGACCACAGCGCACAGAGCATGCATTACTCGGAGCGCAGTCCATCAGTCTCTTTTGCCAGTGTGCCCTGCCCAGTGACGCAGCACTAAGCCGTGCAGCTCCTGCACATCGCTTGGCTGCCATGCACCGCCCTCTGGCCGGGGCAAGACAGCAGCTCATCGCAGATGCGTTACACTGGGCATCAGGTGCTGTTCAAGGGTAATCGAATGAATCAGTTGGCAGCGTTGGCCGGAAGACTGTTGGCCGGAAGACTAAACGGGTAACTGGAGGCGTTTCGGAAGATTTGGAAGCTAAGCTAGGGGGGGCACAGCAACACATCACAGAGTGCAGGGCGTGAATCAGATCGGAGCACTCGAAAGCACAGAGAGGGGGGGCGACAGGACTGGGAAGCAGGGGCAAAAGGAGCAGACAGAAACAGCAAAGCGAGCAGTGGTGGGGCGAAGGGGTTGCTGAACACACAAAGGGCACGTCTAATAGGCACGGGCGGCACAGGCAGCGGCGCTGGCATGTTGCAAAATGCCTCGATGCAGCAGCGGGTTGCCCGGGCAGAACAGATTACCAAGTGCTGGGCGGTGTGCAAAGGGGCTTCAAGGAGGGACTGGGGGCGATCACAGACGTATCGAACGAAGGCAGCTGACGGGGCGGGCAAAGGGAGGGGTGGACGTGTGTTGCAGGGGAGCGAGCGCCTTGCATGGCGGCGCGGGTATTCATTTCACGCTAACGGCAGGCGACGGCAGGCCAGCGGGGCCACTGTGCCGTGCAGGCAGGCACGCCAACAGCAGCCGGCGGCATACCAGGGCAGGCAGGCAGGGTGCTTCCTCGGCACTGGAGCCTGCCGTGGGCGGTGCATGTGCCTTGCCCCTCAGAGCTTGCCAGAGCGCTCGAGGAAGGCGAGCTGCTCCGGGGAGAAGGTCTTGCCTGCACCCGCGTCAAGGGCGGGAGAGGACGGGGCACCAGAGGCTCCCTTGCCGGACTTGGCACCGCCTGCCTTGGAGCTCTTGGGGGCGGCAGCGGCAGCGGAGGGGGGGAAGAAAGGGGTGGCAGCGGGGGCGGCTGGCTCGGGGGCCGCGGGCTTGGGGGACGGGGCGGCCAGCTTGGGACGGAAAGAGGGGCGCTTGGATGCGGGCTTGGTGGCAGCGCCGACGGGCTTGTGGGAGGCAGCGGGCTTGACGGGTGCAAAGCCCATGCTGGCAGTCCGGGCGACAGCGGGGCGGCCGTGGCCCTGCAGGCAGGCGGGGCGGGGGGGAGTGCAGAGCAAAGGCAGGGGATGAGTCACGGGATCAGCACATCGCATGACTGCAACCCAACACTGCCAGCTTGTCGTGCATGCCTGCCCACCCTCAGCCCAACCGCGCAATTAGCCAGCCCCCGGCCCCGTCCCCTTTGTACCCCCTCCCTTTTCGCCACCCCAGCTCATCAGCCCCAGGCACCCCATCCTGCCAGCTCACCTTGACAGCATTGGCCAGGTGGGCCATGGGCACCGGGCTCTGCTGCCTCTCCACCACCGCCGCCTCGCCCGCAGCAATCACAGCTTCCACCTCAGCTTCCGCCTGCGGGGACAGCTTCACCAGAGCTGCTCCCCGCCGGCTGCCGGCCTTGCGGGCGGAGCGCGCAGGCGCGGCGGCCACAGCCGTGTCCTCCTCAGCCACCTCCTCAGCTGCCTCTGCCTCCTGCTCCTCCTCCTTGTAGGGAGTGGAGGCAAGGGCAGCGGCAGCGGCGGCGGCAGCAGCAGGGGCGAGCGCCTTGAGCACGGCAGACGTCTCTGCCGCCAGGGCTGCTCCCGTGGCAGCCGCCACGGCCGCCACCGCCTCGCAGCCCGCCTGCTCCTCCTCCTCCACGCTGCTCAGAATCTGAGTGAGCGCCGCCGCTGCCTCGCTAGCCCCCTGGTTGGCCGACTGGGCAGTGGTGCTGGCAATGGAAGCAGGCACGGCAGGCACAGCAGGCACAGCGGGGGCAGCGGGGAAGGCGGCCTCCCACTGGTACTGGTACTCCAGCTGGGCGCTGCTGCTGGCCACGCTGAGCTGGCGGTTGAGGCAGGTCTCCCAGAAGGCGCCGCTGCAGGGGGGGCAGGGGTGCGGGGGAGGGAGGGGCAGGAGGCAGGGAAGGAGGTGTGAGGATTGGGCACAGTGCTGATAAGGCGCGATCCCGAGGGCGGCAGCTTGCACTCGCACACAAGAGGCGGTGGGATTTCGGCACGTGCAGAGATCCGGGGCACGCAGAGATCAGCCTTTTAGCACGGTTTGCACAAGGCCGCCCTGGGCGGCACTGAGCTAGGGAATTAGGGCCTTGCACAGTTGGCGCGCGCGCGCAGGCAACAGCGGCATGGGTGCCCGAGCGGGCGTAAGGCGGCAAGCGGGGCGGGGCACAGGGCGGCTGAAGCACACCGCACACGCGACTCACTGCCTCTTGTCGATCACCACAAACTTGTACTCCAGCTCAGCGCCAGCTGGCAGCTCCACGGTGGCGGTCCACGCGTGCCCCTCGCTCCAGCTCAGCTTCACGCCGCCCTCCAGCGCCCAGGCACCCACCTCCGGCAGGCTGCCCACCAGGACCACCTGCTGCGCAAAGTGCACCTGTGAAGAGGGAAACGGGGGGGAGGCGGGAAGAGGGCAGTGTGAGGTGGGGCGAGGAGCAGGCGGGCTGTGCACACCTGGCGTCGCCCTTCAGCGGCGACACGGCACGGCATGTGCAGAGGCGCGCGCCCAAGCGGGCAGCCCCCGAGGCCGCGTGCGTGCGTGCGTGAGCATGCGCGATTCGAGAACGCATTTTGGTCGCGAGGATTGGGCAGGCCAACGCAGGGTGGTGCCAGCCAGCACCCACTTTCAAAACCGGCGTCGTGCCACCCGCCCATTCAAACGGCATGGCGAGGGCTGAACTTGCCTGGTGGTTCATAACAAAGGTGACCGGCACAGTGGCGCGCTCCGTCTGCTGCTCGAAGCCCTGGAATGCCTGGATGGCGGGCCGGGCAGCCCGGGCCGGGCGCGCGACGGAGCGGCGCATGCTTGCGGCGGCAGCCAGGCCGGCAGCGGCAGGGGTGCTGCGGCTGCACGGCGCGACCCGCAGGGCCGCCATAGGGGCGTGGATCGCGGCCGCAGTCTGCATGGCGAGGTGTGGAGGGTGTGCGGAGCCTGGGCACGGCGGCGAGGTCGGTGGCCTTTTGTTAGGACTGACAGAAAGAGCTCCAACGGAAAGAGGGCGCCAGTAGAGTTGATGCCAGAAAGCAATAGAGTGTGCCGGGTGCGGCTGAGCTGGGCTTTCAAATGTGAGGGCGACGCCGCCAGCTGGCGTCTGCCCGTGTGGCGACATTTGCTGGCTGTCAGGTTCTGTCAGTTCGCATGGATTACATTTCATTGCCAGATTGCAGGTTCCCCAACCTTCAGCTCAAGCCTTCCCACAATTCGTGCAGCCTGAGCAAGTACAGTGCGCCCCGCACACCCGCCCTGCGCGCTGGCAGCCGCACCGCTTGTCGCGGCAGCCCTTGGCACAGTTGCAGCCTTGCTGGCTGGCTGCGGCCACTCCCGACTGCGCCCTGCCTGCTGGCACTGCCCCACCGCCTGCCTTGCCGTCTGCTGCTTCCCCGGCTGCCTCTGGTGCCGCCTCTGCCGCTGCTGCTGACCTCTGGGCACCTGCACCGGGGCCATCTGCTTGCTGCTGCGCGCCGTGCGGGGCGGTGGCTCGAGAGGCTGCCACTGCCGCCGCCGCCGCCGCCGCTGTCTGCATGAGCCGCTGGAAAGCTGCTCCCATGGCAGCCACAGGAGAAGGCGCTGGCGGTGGAAGCACCCCGCCTGGCAGAGCAGCAGGACGTGCCGCCGACGGCCGCCCTGGCTCTTGTGCTGACGAAACGACCGCTGCTGCTTGCTGCGCTGGCTCAACGGCCGGTGCCTGCGGCGCTGCTGGCGAAGGCAAGGCTGCCTGCAGTGCTGCCCCGCCTGCCGCCGCTGCCTGCAGGCTGTGGGTGCACAGCCCCTTGCAGGCACAGCGCTCGGAGCATGCGTGGCCCTTGCAGGCGCACCGGAAGCGGCCGCAGTTTTCAGGCTTGCAGCCACATGCCGCGCCTGTCGCCGTGCCAGGGCTGCTGCCCGCAGCTGCTGCCTCTTGTTTCGCTTTGCTGTCCCGGCCTGCCTTGCCCCCGGTACCACTATCGCTGGCAGCAGGAGAGGCGCTCGCTGCAGCCGCTGTGCTCGGCGGCGCAGGTACGGCTGCTGCTGGCTCATCCTGCTTGCCATCCTGCCTGCCATTGAGCAAGTCGAGTGCGGGGGCTGCAGATTTCATGGCAGATGCTACAGCCGCAGCCTGCATCAGGTTCGGGATCGCTGCCGCCAACGCAGCCAGCTGCGGTGGCGCCGCCGCTGGTGCTGCCGGCGCTGCCGCCTCTGTCGCTGCTTCTGCCTCGTCTGCCGCTGGCCCAGCTGCTGCCGCCATCTGAGCAGTGTAGGAGCACTGAGCAGTGTAGGAGCACTGCCCCCTGCACTTGCAGAGCTCTGAGCACACATGACCCCCGCGCTTGCACCCACACTTGCCCTGCCCGCAGTTTCCAGGCCCACAGTTGCACTTTGCTGAGCTGGCACTGTCTGCATCCCAGCTGGCATCCATGCTGCCCATGCTGCCCCCCATGCTGCCGCTCACGCTCATACTGCCACCCATGCTTCCGCCGCCAGCCAGCGTGCCCACTCGCCGCCGCCCGCTGCCGGGAAGGCCGCCAGGTGTCCCTCCAACAAGCGCGCCGAGGCCTCCGCTGCCGCTGCTGATAGGCCCTCCCGGCCTAAATGCCACCGCATTGCTGACCACTGCTTGTTGCTGCAGCCTGGCCCTCGGGCCCTGGTAGCCAGGCTGCTCCCCTTCTGATCCGTCCTCCCACCGCCCCTCCAACACGTCTACCACGCGGCCAAAGGAGTCCCACAGACGGGTGTCTTCAATCACGATGCCGCCGCCGCCGCGCTTCGTCTGGCTGCACAGAACGACAGGGAGGCAGGAGGCAGGGAGGCAGGTTAAGGTGCGGGATGTGCGGCTTGGCGGGCTGCTGCTGCTGCACGGGAATGCATTGGGTGCGGGCTGCATCCAGCCTCCCATCCAGAACCAGTGCCAACATCCAAGCATCAGCCCACCCCGCCATCGCCCTGCCCCGCCTCCCTGTATATTACCTCGAGTCACTGCCACTCCCTGAGTGCACCACCGGTATGTGTGTGTTAGCTGAGGCGCAGTCGAGGTTTGGACAACCTAAGCTCACTCCTGAGGCGTGGTTGGCATCTTTGAGGACCGCAAAGCACTCTGTTGGTACACCACAGTGTGTGTGTGCCCCGCCCCACTCACTCTGAGGTGCGGATGAGGTCCCCGATGACCTGCTGCCACATGTATACTCAATCAATCAATCAATCAATTACATTTCAAGTCCAGGGGGAGCCAGCAAGGTCTCATGGGACATCATCCAGCCACTGCCAATGTATACTGGACATCATCCAGCCACTGCCACTCCCTGAGTACACCCCCCTACGCCTGTGTCAGTTGAGGCGCGGTTGACATCCCTCCATGAGTACACCCCCTATGTTTAGTGTGCCCAACTCCAATCTGAGTTGTGCCCAACTCCAACTTGAGCCGCCCAACTCCAATAAACTCACTCTGAGGTGCGGTTGAGGTCTCCGATGACCACCAGCGGGCGGTCACGGTGCACGCCCCACTTGCCGTGGTCCTTGGTGGTGCGGTGCGGCAGCACGCTGTCCGGCAGACGGATCTGCAGGAGGAGCGGGGGGGGACAAGAGGAATACAATCAATCAATCAAGATTAAGAGATAGAGAAGGAGGTCACGGTGGCAGCTGGCTTTGGGGATGCGGTGCAACAGGCCACTTAGTCCTGTCTTGATCCCCCAAGGCTGCGCGCGCTGCGCAGGCCGTGGCCCCAGGTTGGTGGAAAGCAAGGGCCCCCACTGCCCACGTGTTGCTTGCACTTGCCCAGAGTGCCTGCCACACGTGCAAGGCTGCCCAGATGTTGCCCGCAAGTTTCCGAACATGCCTGCACAACTGGCAGGATGAGGCCCAACAGCATATCAACCTAACAGCCCCAATCTGCCCAGCGTGCCTGCAGTACGTTGTCCACGTTGTCTGTGCTGCCAAACGTCTCCACATCTGCCTTGCCATTCAGCCAGGTCTGCACAGCACAAGGGCAGCCACAGGTGCACACACCGTGTGGAGAAGGGGTAAGAGAGGGACTGGGGAGCCCGACAGCACAGAAGCTGAGCAGGTGAGGCGGTGTTTGAGGCCGCCGCAACACCGGTTCAAGCCTGCCAGCGGGCCCATGCGGCACTACCTCCCAGCGCAGCCAGCCAAGAAGAGGCGGCAGCTGCAGCCCTGGCAGTGTGGACTCCATGTGGCCCTAGAGGGATGCAGCCAGCACCCTGAACCTCCCACCTGGACCCGCCAGGTGCCGGTGAAGGGGTCTGTGATTGCCAGGGCATCTTCGTAAAAGTCAAGGCCGGTGGGCCTGCAGGGAGGTGAGCGGGCACACACAAGCGCAAAGCACACGTTTGTGTTTGCATGGGTGCCAACGTCCCCCATCCGCCCCGCCGGGGAGCAGGGTTGAAGTTAGGGGACAACGGGCAGGGCGAAGTGCAGGAGCAACCAGACTGCCTGCACGACCCGCTCCTCCCCCAAACCGTGGCTCCGCACCGGCACACGGCACCGAAAGTCAGAGAGCGACAGCGGTGCCCCACCTGCCTCCCTGGCGTGTGCGGCTCCACCCGCCGTGCTTGGCCAGGTGCCACATGCCCGGCGCCAGCACGATCAGGGAGGGCGGCTGGCTGGGGGGCACCGGCAGGGAGGTGCCAAACCTGTGGGTATGCAGGAGCGCTGGCTAGGCGAGTGAATTGGTGGGTGGGTGGGTTGGGCTGGGGCTGATTGTTTCATATCACCATGGCCTCCCAGCCATCGATATCAGGCAGATGAAGTGCCAAGGGGCTGGGCGGCATGTAGGGCTGGGTCCAGGCAGCGCAGGAACGAGGCCCGCCTTTTGCCGCACAGCTTGTGGCGTTGGGCAAAGGCTGCCCTCCCACCTGGCCTCGCCAAAGGGCCACACATTCTTTTCCTCATCCGCCGTAACGCTTGCCAGGTACACACAAGGGTTCATCAGTGTGATGTTGCCTGCTCAGGGGACAGCATTGATGCCAAGACAGTCAGTTACTACGCTAAAACGACCATTCAGCAACAAGCAGCATACAGAAACACGTGCCTTCCGGCATGCCCCCCTGGCAGCAGCAGGAGTGGGCAGGCAGCAAGGGGGCAATGCACGGGAGCAGACAGGGCAGACCAAGCGCCAGTGAATACACAGAAGCAGGAGAGGGTCACACTCACGGCAGATCTCTTTGGTCAGCTCAGGCGTGCGCTCAAGCGACACCCACATAAAGCTTTGCCCGTTCTTCACCGCAGTGGGCACCAGCGGCGAGAGGGCTGTGTCATTGAAGGCCAGCGGCCAGTCTGGGATGGAATGCACCAGCCAGCCGAGGCGCGTGGGGCTCCAGGCCAGGATGCCCTTGCAATGCCCAAACTTTGGTCCCGCATTGATTGCGGGCGGGTCGTCGTTGTAGCACACCCACCCCCGCCAGCCCTGCAGCGGCAGGGTGAGGGAGGGCGGAGCAAGCGTGAGCAGGTGGACGTTGTAGCATGCCCACCCCGCCAGCTCCCTGCAAAGGTTGACTGGACATGAGAGGAAATTTTGGTAATGGACGTGGGAGTAGTGGACCAACATGGGCTGGGAGACTGTGGCAAAACGCGGGGTGGTGGGGTGGGCAGCCCCCAGGCAAGCTGCAGGGGCTGTGTTGTGCCAATTAAGTACCGACGCCTTATACACTCTCCCATCGCACTTGCCTGGCGCAGCAGCCGGGCCTGCAGCCACACGTCCACGTCAGCTTCCTCCCAGCTTCCGTCGCTGTCGCTGCCAACCACCAGCACCTGCCGGCAGCCGGGCCGTTTCAGAGCGGCGCACCACGCGACTGCGGTGTCAAGCGCCAAGCCCCGGAACTGAGCCTCCAGCTGGGAGGCCAAGCCCGGGCTGACAGCTGCCGCTGCTGCCCTGCTGCTGCTGTGGGTGTGTGTGTCTGAAGAGCGTGTGGCCGTGGCTGTGGACGCTGCCGCGTGTAAAGGCGGGGCGGCGCCGGGCGCCAGCGCCTGGGCGGCGGCGGCGGCAGGCAAAGTTGCGGTGGCAGGCATCCTGCCGGTCCGCTGTTGCGGCTGCTACTTGCAGGCGACGGTGACGGGTGCGTCACGCTGGCAACGGGGCCGATGGCGCTAGAAAACGCAAGGGGAAAGATGGCGCGCCGGCCGGAGGTGTCCTGGCACCAATTGTGTCGGCGACTGCCTGCAAATATTGAGAACCACAGTCTTCGAATTGCAGCTAAGCCAACCAACCGCAGCAGTCCAGGCTAGTTGAAGAGAGAACACTGGGCCGGCTAAAGCTCGCTAAAGCTAAAGCGTGATGTCAATGTACACATGTATAAATGCATAATTTGAGAGAGGTACTTGGGCAGGAACCGGCATAGCAAACTGCAGCGGCAAATCCGGATGGACACAGCATGGCTCAGCGCTCCGCCGGCGGGGATACAAACGGCATGCGCCCTGTTCAGAGGGTGTGGCCGAGGGTGCAGTAGCCCTGCCTGCTCAGCCGAAAACTTGCACAGGCGGGTGGTGGAAGGCGGGTGAACGCAGCGGCAGGTGAGGGCAGCTGCCAGCAGGCATCCTCGACCGCACACCTTTCCTGCAAGCGGGGCATTCAAATTGGTTCTCAGTCACCGTTGGCAGTCACAGTCCGCAGCCACAAGGCATCATATTCCAGGCAACACTTCCACCACTTTCACGCAAGAGGTCAAGGCACACACGATGGCATCCCGCCGTGTGGTGATCCTGCTCCTGGCACTCCTTGCACTGTCCCGTGCTGGGTGAGTGGCAGCCCTGTGCATGTACTGAGTGAACAGACTGCGGCAGCAAACACTGCCGGTGCATCTTCCCAGGCACTTGTCTTTGGGGCAGCGGGCTGCCTGCAACCCTGCCGAGCCACCTGCACAGCCCCAGCCACTGTCCCACCCGAGCTTGAAGACTCACCGCCTCCCTCCCCTCTCACAACTTCCCTCCCTTCCCCCCCTGCGCCCCCACCCTGTGCAGGCGTGCCGCCCGTGCCATCCCGCCTGGGGCCGCCCGCAACCTGCTGGCAGCCGACCAGACGTCACCCTCCACATCCTGCCCCGAGCCAGTGGCCTGCTTTGTCAACCCCTGCCTCACGGCGCCTCCCTGCCCCTCTGGGCAGTGGTGTGTGGCAGACTACTGCCACGGCGACTGCAAGGCGTTCTGCATGGGGCGCATCAGGGGGTAGGCATCGGTGGGTCGCTCAGGCCGCCCGTTGCCGTCCGGGAAGCTGCACGCAGCTGCCAGCTGGGCAGCTGTGCTGAGAGTGCGAGCTCCTCAATGGGAGCTCAATACAAATTATCTTGTAGATGAGAAACGTGGGCTCCGTGCTTGTTGATGTTTTTGCAGTGCAAGCGCCCTCCCTTCATCCCTGCCTTGTTCATGCACCTCCTGTGTCCGCTGCTTGCCTGCGTAGTGCCGCCAACCAATGTAATGCCTGCTGCAGAAACATGGCAGAGTTACCCAGCCGGAACTGGCAGTGCCGAAGCCAGTTTTCAAGGGAGTTGATTGCGTGTCAAGTGTTGCGAGCCAAGGCCTGGCCTGACGGCCTGCCGACCTCCCGCCAGCGGAGCGCTCGCTGGCGGCAGTCTAGTGCATCCGCTCTGGCCCACCTCGCGTCGCCTCTGCTGACCCCAGTCTATTTTCCAGACAAAATCATCGTCTCGAGCGCAACAGGAACTGCGTAGCCGGCCAGTAACACCATGGCAGAGACAGTCTCGCGCGAGGAGGAGATGCTGGACGCCGGTGAGCGTTGCGATTGGTCTGGGTGTCCATCCGGGTGTCTGTCAGATGCAGCAGGGTCACCGCCCTGCGAGCGCAAGGTTTTTGAAACCAGAGCGGTCCCGTGGTTAACCCGCATCACCCTCTGCTCTCTTAGTCGCACTGACTATTTTCGTGATATCACAGCAGCGCCGCGGCACCCTGCTCTACGCCGCCACTGCCGCCGCCGCCGCCCACCCGCCGCCACCCGCCGCCTCCCTTGCCACTGCCAGGCGACCTGCCGCTCGAGGAGGACTCTTCGGAGCACATGCGTATGGATGCCGCTGTGGAGAGCGCTCTCAACGTGCTGCCCTCCAACACGGACGCTGCCTCCTCCTTCTCTCTGTTTGGGCTGCTCAACAAGGCGCAGACGCCGATGGGCAAGGCGCTGCTCAAGGTGGGTGCTGGGCTTCTGGGTGCCCTTGCTCGTACTTTTGTCGTTTCCTCCTTTTGACCCGTACATTCGTGCGCATGACTTGGCTCCTCTTGCGCTCGTGAGAAAGGTGGGCTCTGGGCGTCTGGTGCCTTTGCGCTTTGCTCCTACCCGTGCGTCCCCCTTGCCGTTCGTTCGTGCTCTTGCGTTCTCCCATCTTGCCCCAGTGTTTGCCAAGTCGTGCGCCTCCCCTGCGGCCGTGCTGTGCTGGCTGTGCCCTCGTGCGCGTGTTGCTCTGTGCCGCAGCTGCCGCACCCAACCCGCCCGCCTGCCCACCTGGCCCCTGCCGCACCTAACTCGCCCGCCCGCCCGGCCCACCGCCACCCCTCTTGCTCGCAATCATCCCCTGCTTGGAGCAGGCCTGGCTGAAGCGGCCTCTGGTGGATTTGGAGGCGATTGGGGCGCGGCATGATGTGGTGGAGGCGCTGCATGGGGACGCGCAGCTTAGGGCAGACCTGCGGGGGCTGCACCTCAGGGGTGAGTCGGGGCTGCCTGCCTTCAGGGCGGGCTGCATCGGGCTTGCACGGCGTGGTTTGAGGTCTGAGGGGTGCGCTAGGCTGCCTGCCACCCCTTGGTTTTCAGGCCCGCCCGATCTGGGCAAGCTGCGCAGCAAGCTGGAGCGTCAAAACATGAGCCAGCAGCACCACCACACCATCTGTCCTGCATTCTCAACACCCTTTTTTGGCAGGCCTCCCCGACCTGGGCAAGCCTTGCGGCAACCTGGACCGCCAGAAGATCAGCCAGCAGTAGCGCACCCCGCGCACCTCACACCTTCCTTTCCTGCACTTCCATCACCTTTCTGGCAGGTCTCCCCGACCTGGGCAAGCTGTGCGGCAAGCTGGAGCGCCAGAAGATCAGCCTGCAGGAGCTGTGCCTGCTGTACCGGGCCAGCGCCAAGCTGCCGCAGGTTGAGGACGCGGTGCGGGCGCACGAGGGGCCGCACGCAGCGCTGCTGGCGCACAAGTGAGTGTGTGTGTGGGGCGGGGGTGGGGCAGGGGAGGCGAGGTTGGGTTGACGAGGTGGCCTGCCAGCTGCAAGGAAAGCTGTGGGTTTGGGGGCAATGTTGGCAGAGGTCTGCTCGACGACCGTGTATCTGAGCAATCTTTCATGCGCTGCACTTCCCTTTTTTATGTCGAGGGCATGCTTTTTAGCTGTTCGGGACTCATCCCCCCAATCCCCTTCTCATCCCCTCTCCCACCTGCGCCCCTCCTTCACCATCCTACCCTCCTCCTCCAGGTTTGCTGACTCTCTGGCAGATGCTCACTCCCCCGACCGCCTGGGCAAGTTTGAGGAGCTGCTGGAGGCAGCGGTGGACATGGCACGTGTGCCCGACGAATACGTCATCTCGCCCACCTACGATGCGGTATGCTGTGCATGTGTTTTCGGTTGGGTAGTGGAGGCGGGATCAGCGGCAAGGTTGCATGGAGTTGTGTTGGGATTTTGTTGGTCTACAGGGGACGCAGACAAGCAGAGGTGGAGAAGCCGCTGCCAAAACCTTGCCCCTCCGTGCCCTCCCTCCCTTGTCCAATGACTCTCCAATGACTCTCCCTTCTATGCCTTCATTCTCCTACTCTCCCAACAGGGTCTGGGTGACCTGGATGCCGAGGAGCAGGAGGTGGAGGGGCAGCAAGCCCCCCTTTCAGAACCCACAGTTCCCCACTCCCTTCACCCACACTGCCCTTCCTATGCCGCGTTCCATGCTTGCAGGGCCTGGGTGACCTGGATGCTGAAAAGCAGGTGGACAGGCAGCCAGGCCCCCCTCTCAGAACTCACTGCTCCCTACTCCCTTTACCCACACTGCCCTTCCTATGGCCATGCCATGCTTGCAGGGCCTGGGCGACCTGGATGCTGAGAAGCAGGAGGGGGAGGGGCAGCAAGCCCCCCTCTCAGAAGTCACTGTTCCCTACTCCCTTCACCCACACTGCCCTTCCTATGCCGCTTGCCATGCTTGCAGGGCCTGGGCGACCTGGATGCTGAGAAGCAGGAGGTGGAGAGGCAGCCAGCCCCCCCCACCCCCTCAGAACTCACTGCTCCTACCCCCTTCACCCACAATGCCCTGCCCATGCTGTTAACCCCCGCTTTCCATGCTTGCAGGGCCTGGGTGACCTGGATGCCGAGAAGCAGGAGGTGGAGGGGCAGCTGAATGAGCTGGCGGCGGCGGCTGCCAAGGACCTGGGGCTCGTGCTGGACAAAACCCTCAAGTGAGGACGTTGCCAAGAAGGCCTTTGGTCTGCTGTAGGCCAGGAGGGGTGGATGGGAGTAGCAGTGGGGTGCGGGGCGGCTGCCAATGACCTGGGGCTGGTGTAGGACAAAACCCTCAAGTGAGGACGTGCCACTTGGCATTGCCAATAAGGCCTTTGGTCTGCTGTAGGGCAGGAGGTGTGGATGGGATTAGGAGTGGAGGTGTGGGCGGCTGCCAAGGACCCTGGGGCTGGCGCTGGTCAAAACCCTGAAGTGAAAATGGTGCTAACGTGTCACTCTAGGCGGTACTATACACGACTTTGGTCTGGGCTGGGGCAGAGGTGTGGGTGGAAGGGGGGTTGCGGAGGCGGGCGGCTGGCAAAGGCCTGCTGTTGGTGCCTGGCAAAGCACTGGGAGAAGAGGAAGAAGAAGCAGAATATGCCCTTG
The DNA here is from genome assembly GCA_002896455.3 of Chlorella sp. ArM0029B. Classification (NCBI taxonomy): domain Eukaryota; kingdom Viridiplantae; phylum Chlorophyta; class Trebouxiophyceae; order Chlorellales; family Chlorellaceae; genus Chlorella; species Chlorella sp. ArM0029B. Next base: position 695,665 of record JTEE01000022.1, on the reverse strand, counting down.
GGCGTGGTTTGAGGAAACCAACGGAGGTGTGGGTCCCCTAGCGGGCCCCCCCTTCGCTGGCTACCGGGACAAGCACAGGGAGGGTGGAGGGGGCCTGGGCTGGCAGAGGGAGGCAGACGGTGTATTGAAGATGCCGCCTGGTGCTTAGAAGATTGGCTAAGATCTCCTCGACCCGCTGCTGCTTTGCATTGCCACCTAAATAGCCCAACAGCCACTCAAACCAAGTAATTGTGGTCCTCTGCCCCTGCCAGGATGGACTGGCACAAGCAGGGCAACCAGCGGCTGCGCTGCCTGCGCATCACAGCCAAGGAAGAGAAGATTGTGAGGAAGCACCTGCAGGTGGGCATCTAGAGCACTTGTATATTTGCTTGTTGTCTCTTGCAGCGCATCATGGCACCATGTCCAAGTACGTGCTTCCAATGCATGCCATGCCAAATATTGAGGGCAGGGTAGGGAAGGCATGCCTGTCCGGTGAAGAGGTGAAGAGTGCAAGGAAGCACCTGCAGGTGGGCGGCAGATGTACGAGCTGTTGTTTTTGTGCAGTGCCGGGAAGTTGCCTGCAACCTGAGAGGGCGAGGGGCGGTGGCGGGCGAGGTGGAAGTACAGGGAGAGCCGTGAGCAGTTCCAAGGACTGGGAGGCGCTGGCGTGTACAGGCCTGCAAGGGAGGGTAGGAGGTGGTGCGGGAAGGCAGGGCGGAGACGTGTGAGGGACTGAGCCGGGGACGGCATGCTTGGCTGCGGGACCCATGGGCAGCATGGGTGGCTGACCGGGGGACGTTCATGGGAGGGGCTGCAAAGGTGAGAAGGAGCACCACAACTCGGGTTGTGTCATTGCCTGCCTCCCCGCCCACAGGCTTGCTACCAGGAGCTGGAGGTGGAGAAACGGCATGAGAATTTCCTGAATTGTTTACAAAGCATTGCCATGTGTTGTACTGCATACTCCCCTGCTTCCGGCCCGCAGACACGCTACCAGGAGTTGGAGGTGACGGCCACGACGGCATGCAGTTTCTAAACAAGCCCTGCAAGCCACGTTGTTTTGCTGTGCAGGACGTGTGCATCCTTTCCCTTGCCCTCCCTGCAGGCTCGCTATTAGGAGTTGGAGGGGAAGGCAGAGACGGCTTGACGTTACTAACACAAGCCCCACATGCATCGTTTTGCTGTGCACTGACGTGTGCATCCTTTCCCTTGCCCTCCCAGCAGGCTCGCTACCAGGAGTTGGAGGTGAAGAAGGACGGCATGAAGTTCCTGAACAAGCCCATGAAGGCGGCGGCGCAGCGCCTGCAGCAGTTGAGCGGCGAGTACGAGCGGCGGCAGGCAGAGCTGCTGGCTCAGGTGGGGACTGCAGGGAAGCAGCCCTTCTGTGTGCTGTATACGTAGTAGGGGAGCGTGAGCGATGACAAGGACGGGCGGAGCTGCTGCCGCAGGTGGGGCTTGCAGGAGGAGCAGTTTTTGGAAAATGGTTTCGTGCAGGGAGGCAGCCCCTGGTAACAGCCATGTGTGTTATTGTGCGAAAGGAGCGGCGGTGGGCAGAGCTGCTGCTGTGTATGGCTTTCTACTCGCGCCCCCACCTTACCTTGCTCCTTCTGGCCCCTGCCTCCCTGTCACCTCTCACGCACGCACTCCCTCTTCTCGCCCTCTCCCCATCTCTCCCCACCCTTCACCCTCACACCCGACACCCTGAACACACCCCCTCCTCCCGCC
>JTEE01000022.1:666847-689564 GCA_002896455.3 Chlorella sp. ArM0029B | reverse complement strand
TTTAAAATGCCTCCCCCTCCCCCACCCGCAGCTGCGCCTCCCTGTTTGCCACACACTTCCACGACCTGGCTGCCCTGGAGACGAGCCTGCCGGGCGCTGGGGTGACCAACCTGCACGTCAAGGCGGCGGAGAGCGAGAACGGGCTGACCATGCTGTACCAGGTGGGCACTGGGGGGCACGCTTGTGTGTGTGTGCGCGAGTGTGTGCTGGTGTGTGCTGGTGTGTGTGCTGGTGTTGATAAGGATGTGGCTTGCAGACGGAGCCGAGGGAGGGCAGGCTGACCAAGCTGTACCAGGTGTGCAGGAGAGGTGTGTGTCGCAGGATGTCTGCAGCGTGCTGAGGGTGGAGAGAAAGGAAGGGAGCGGGGACGGGCTGACCATGCTGTACCAGGTGGGCACAGGGGGCACGCTGGTGTGCGTGTGTGCACGTGCGTGCTGGTGTGTGTGGTGTGTTTGCACGGACATGGCTTACAGATGGAGCGGAGGGAGGGCGAATGCTCATGCTGCAGCAGTTTCGGAAGGCGGGGCACGGATGTTGTGTGCCATGTGTGTGTGAGGATGGCGGAGAGAAGACCGGAGAGCAAGGGCGGGGTTGCTCATGCATGAACAGGGTTTTAACAGGGTCCAACGCGGTGTAACAGGGTCTAACACGGTGTAACAGGAAGGAACAGGAAAAAATGGGTCCTGCGTGATCTGTGAAGGATAGAGTCATGATGGAGATACAAGGTGGGCTTGAGCAGCCCGTGCAAGTGGGCTGGCAGCGCGGCACCATGTGTGGTGAGTTGGGGAGGTTGCGCTTGCCTGCGCCTGAAGTAAGGTGTCCGCTCTTTGATGCCACCATCTATTCACCTATGCTCCCTCCTCCACTTGCCACCCGCAGGTGCATCCAGGCGCCAGCGCGCAATCCTACGGCCTGGCGGTTGCATGCTTCTTCCCCTCCATCGACTGTATCTCACACCACTGCATCGACGATGTATCTCACACCACCATGCCTCTGTACCTTCTTCCCCCACTCGCCACCCGCAGGTGCACCCGGGCGCCAGCGCGCAGTCCTACGGCCTGGCGGTTGCCCGCTTTGCGCGCCTGCCGCCGGAAGTGATCGAAGCTGCCGCCAAGCGAATGGCCGAGTTGGAACCCACAACCACAGCAGTGGGCGGCAGCGGCTATGGCGGCGCACCGCAGCAGGCGGGGCAGCAGGCGGGGCAGCAGCAGCTGGCGGCGGGAGGGGTGGCAGCGGGGGCGGGATGTGGTGGGGGAGATGCGCAACGGAAGGCAGCGGAGGCACGGGAGCTGCTGCTAAAGTTTGCCAGCTTGCCGTTGGAGCCGGGCATGCAGCCAGAGGCGCTTGCAGTGGCGCTGCAGCAGCATGCGATCGAACTGTGCCAGTGAGGCGGTTCAAGGAGGCAAATGCAACACGCGGCATTGGTCCCGCGCTGCCAGCCGTCCTTGTTGGCTGTTAGCAGCCCAGTTTAGGCCACTTGTACCTGATCTTAGATGTAAACAACTGAGTGCCAGCTACACTTTCTGCGACTTCTATAGTATAGGCCATAAACAGACATGCGGGGCCACCGCCCCAGCATGCACAGCAGGATGGATGGCATGGCGCAATTTGTTTGCTGAGTTTGCAGCCCCAGTTGTGTCGTGCTAAGAAACGGCGTGGTGCGAGCTCTGGAACGCGACGCAGACCGGCCGCAGAAGATCGCCTCAGGCAGGTGCGCCACTACGCGCGAAGAGCGGCCCAAGCTGCAACCTCCAGTGCTGCATTATCGCGCGCCTTTTCACCCGCCAGCCGGCAGGCGCGGCGGCTGCGTGAAGGCGGGGCTACCGCCACCGGGCATATTCAACGCGCGCAACGTGTGGCCAGCAGCGCCCCTACCCACCCAGCACTCACCCCGTGCTTTACGTGTTTCATTTACACACGCGTGTGTCTTGTCTCATGCACATCACCCGTACAGGCGCTCAGGGAGGAGGCGTGCCCGGCGCCATGTCGCGGCAGGGCAGCAAGCGGTCTGCCGACGGGCCGCCCGCTCAGTTGACCGCTAGGAGCAGCGAGGACGAGGCAACAGAGTGGCTGACGTCCTTCATCCCTCAGCGCATCTGTGATGATGTGAGTCGTGCTGACACCTAAAGCAATATACATGCTTGAAGGCTGGCTGTCTCCTTGTGTGAGCCTGCCAATGCTGAGAAGTTCCCTGGGTGCATGCATGTAGTGCACTCCGCGCGCTGTGCTGCCCAGCGCTCACCCGCCCTTATGCGTAGCTGTGCTGTGCGCTCTGGCCTGCTGACATGGCGGCTGGCCTGCACCTCCTGTGTTGCCCATGCAGCTCAACCGCAAGTGGGAGGATGAGGGGGAGGTTGTGGATGGGGAGATACTGTTCAAGTATGGCAGTGAAGAGGGCGAGAGCATGAGGAAGTTGACGGACGTCCTGGGCATGAAGCAGACGGTAGCCGACAAGGTTTACGACCGTGTGCAGCGGCTGATCCGTAAAGTACCGCAGCGGGAGAGACAGCAGCAGCCCCAGGCGCAGCAGCAGCAGCAGCAGCTGCTGCAGCAGCAGCTGATATCGCCACCACCGCCGCTGCGGCAGCAGCAGCAGCAGGTGAAGGTGAAGCAGGAGGCACCGCAGCAACCGCAGCAGCAGCAGCTGATGCCGACACCACCGCCACCACCACCGCAGCAGCAGCAGGGAGAGGTGAAGCAGGAGGTACCGCAGCGGCAGCAGCAACAACAGCAGCAGGTGCCGCCACCACTGCCGCCGCCGCAGCAGCAGCAGCAGCAGCAGGGAGAGGTGAAGCTGGAGGCACCGCAGCAGCCGCCACAGCCGCCGCCGCAGCAGGAGCAACACACGCAGTGCCGCGTGCAACAGGTGCCACACCTTACACAGCAGGCAGCGCCCCTGCCGCAGGTGAAGCAGGAGCAGCAGGCCGTGCTTGGGCAGGCTGCCGCAGGGGGAGTTCAAAAAGTGCAGTGGGCGGCGCCACAGCCCGTGCAGGCGCCTCGACAGCGCCGGGCAGAGCAGGCAGGGGGAGCCCAGCGCGAGGCTCCACGTCTGCTAGAGCAACCGCGGGCGCAAGGGCAGGAGCAGCTGCAGCCGCAGCAGCCGCAGCCGGGGCAAAGCCGGCATGGTGAGCGCGTGCCGCCTGTTGGAGCTGCACCAGCGGCTAGGCAGGTGCGGTGTAGTAGGGATGCGGCGCAGGTGCTATTAAGAGGGTGTTAGTGGCTGAAGTGGGGCCTTGCTGGCTGAGGTGCAGCAGCTCTACGCCACTGGCTTGTGAGTCCAAGTAGAAAGATGCCAGTCAAAATATTAGGTGAGGTGAGGTGAGGCTTCAACAGCCGCCTCTTGAGACCTCAGTGCTGCACCAAGTAACACGCACATTGCCTTGCATTTGCTCGCCTACTGCAGGCTGGTGCCGCGGCAGCGGGGCAGGGCGCGCAGGTCTCCCAGCCGGTGGCAGCGGTTCAAGGCCCACTCACCGACAGGTGGTTCCCTGTCTGCCCCTAATCAGCCCACCCCGTGATGGCCGTCCCTCTTTTGCTTCAACAGCGTTGCTAGGCTGACCAAATCGTCCGTTATCAATTTAGCTTGCAGCCGCAATAGCGGGCTGCGTGATTTTATGCTCAAGTGTCCAGGTTGCAGATGTTCTCCTGACCTGTATGCCCAGAGACACATTCACCATTAGTTCCACTTACTGACGTCACTGCAGTCCCAAGTACTTTATGGACTGGAAGAAGCGGTGCAGCTGGGGCCTGCCACGCATCCTGCAGCGCATGACGATGGTGCAGGTGTGCTGCCATTGATGCCGTGCTGTGGTCTCATCACGTGCTGCTTTGATGGTGCCAGCAACCCCGGCAATGGGCATTCAGCTGAGATGCTTGAGAACTACATCTTATTTACTTTCCTTTGGTAATCGGCACGCGTGGCGCTGCCCCCCCTGCCCCCCATACTACCGTGAACACTGCAGATGAGGGCTTTGGTTGAAGGATCTATGCTGCCTGACTACATCTTGCAATTCCAGCACGAGCTTGACGGGGCCATGTGAGTATGTGCAACTCAAACGCGGGCATGCCGCATTCTAAATCATAAGCAGGTGCCGCTTCCACAAGAAGTACTGCCACTTTCAAGCATGCCCTGCCAACACCAGCATGGGCTCATGCTTACATGTGTTGCCTGTGGTCGCCCTTGGATGCAGGGTGGTAATTGAGCTGGAGGATACACCTGCCCACACGGCGGAGGCTGCCAAACGGATTGCCACCTACATGCTCACCGGGGAACAAAATACACGGCGCCCTCACTTCCGTGCGCACATTGTTTTTTAGTGTTGAGTGCATTGTTGCGCACATTGTTTATGCCACTGCCCTGTGTGGCGGGATGCCGCTGCCGTAGCCCGCTCCTTGTGGCTTCAAATCGCTTACATGCGCCCAGCGCGGCAGCACGCTCTCATAGCACATGCCCTCACTTCACCCCTCAGTTTCCTCGTGCCGAACAGGTCAGACCTGGAACGAAGGAACTATAGTGTCTCCCATCAGTTCAACCTCGTTCCGACCTTAGCGCCTTCCCCCCTCCTTCCTCCAATGGTTGTGTTCTTCAGGTGGGCTGACGGAGGAGCAGATGAAGGCTGCTCTGTTTGAATACTGCGATGAGGCGGTGCGGGCATATGTCCAGGAGGAGCTCTTATTGTGCTTCCAGGTTAGCTGCTGGCCGCGCCAAGCACTGGTTCTTCCAAGCCGTGGTTCTAGTATTGGGCCTGCAGGGACACCAGCAACTGCCAAGGTTCCCACCGGACCTCTGAAACCAGCCTAGCATGTGCATGCAATCATGTGGGCGCGGTGTGTTGTTGCTTCTTAAGTGGAGCGAACTTGTTGTTGCCTCCCACAGAGGGCACGCTGTGTCGATGCTTACCACAAAGCACCACTTTTTGTTTGTTTGTTTCAGTGTGCACCACAGACCTGCGATTGGCACCGGCTGCTGTGGTCGTTGTGGAGCCACCCAACCGGGGCAGTGGATGAAGCGTATGCTGCCAACCTCAAAACACCTGTTCCTGAGGTAGGTGGTCGAGGTTGTCCATGTAAGGCGGCTCCTATTCATTTTTTCGCCCCCCTTTCGGGAAATGAGCACGTACGCACCGTAGAGCTACATCTGGTTCGGGGAAGGGCTCCACGAAGGAATTTTCGGTACCGAAATTGGCATTCGTAGGGGAGGAGGAGCGAGTTTCTAGGGGTTCGTGGAGTGCACCAGCTCCAGGCCCCCAGCGGGCCCAGCACTCGGAAGTTCAAAATTCAGGCTTCGTGGAAGGCCTGCTCCTAATTTCTGCGCCTTTGTGAGAGGCCTGGGACCGAATTAATATCCACAAACCAGCTGTAGCTCTACGGTAGCTTGATTGGCAAGTCAAAAGTGTACCGCCAGGGTGGCGGCGGCGCTGCCAAAACGCTGAGTACCAACAGCTCCGGCAGCAGCAGCAACGACATTTTAGAACGGATTTCACGGCGGCAGAGTCGGGTGCCTTTGGCATCTCTGCTGCTGCCAGGCGGGGGGGTGGCCCCGCGGCCAGGCGGCCCCAACATTCTTCGTTTTTGCTTCGCTCCTGTTCTCGCTTTCCTATCAAATCGCACTCCGCAACACTCCGCGCTCAGACAGCCTGTTTCTTCACAGCTCCCCCTGGCTATAGCATTGTATCCCTACGGAACCAGTGGCTACGTACGGAAACACGCCCTCCCCCCCGTTGGCGGCGGGCCTCCAAAGTGCCCGGAAACGAAAAAAAGAATTGGAGCCGCTTAACTGCTAATTGTCGCGTAGCATTCACGGTGTGGTAAAGTGTCTCACCCTCTTTTGGCAGGCTGCATCTCCCACAGATTCATGCATTGCCTTTCAGCCTGACCCCACCGTACCTGTTTTGCGTAAGCAGATCCTACTAGGAACGCGGGAATTTGAGGTGGCGAGCGGCATTGAATTCCTGAACGCCAACATATCAGGGGATGGCACGGTGCACTGGAACAGTGCATGGCGATGGCTGGAGGATGGCCAGTTCAGGCTGGAGCAACAGGTGCGGGCCGGCCACGTGCGCACCTCCGTTTTGGCATCCCTGCCACAATGCAGGCACGCCGCTGGCTTTGCTCACCTGTGTTGGCTCGGTTCGTACTAAATGTGATTCACCAATGGCTGCGTTTTGTGCTGTACACCTGAGCTGCTCTGCAGGATGATCACTTGCCTTGGCTCACCCACATCAAGGCCCTGTGCTCTGTCTCTTTCTTCCAGGTGACACGTTGTTGAACTTCCAGCTGCTTTCCTTGCTTTTGCATTGCAGAATTGCATGCTGCTATACAGCCGGGGTAGCTGCCGATGCTGTACATGCTGGTGACACGAACGCCGTGGCTAGCACCAGATTCAGCCCATGCTGCCAACGATTGTCTTGTTCTGCAGGGTGTTATGCGCGTGGGGCTGGCGCGCAACCCCCAACTCATCACCATCTGTTTGTACCAGCGCAATGTCAGGCGCAGCGACTGGGACTTGAAGCCCAGCCTTTACCTGGGAGGTGCCACGTGGATGTCACAATTCCAGGAGGATGAGGCGGCGCGGATCAAGAGCACCGACCCGTGCTTCGTGCTTGGCCAGATGGATGGCGCACGGGGCTCACGCGCCAAGGAGGAGATTGTCAGGTGTGTGTGTGCGGGATTGAGCTGGCAGGTAGACAGGAGAGGGCCCAACGTCTGCTTGATACGTGAACCCATGTCCAAGGGCGTATGCTTCTTCTTCTTCTTCTCCTTCTGGCAGACAGGAAACTGTTATGCGGACAGGTTACTGGTCACCAACACAAGGGGGGACATGACGCAAGCTAGCGTGACAGTTTCAGTCAACACATTACATTTACATGTGCCTGTTTGCATTTTGATGTGCTACCACAGTCCACGTGAGTTACCTTCCCCATTGATTCATGCACACACATCGTGCATGCCGCACTTGTTGTGTCCTGCAGGTTGGGGCATCAGTGGGGGCAGGCATTGGCGGCAACTGCCGGGCTGGGAATGTGCGACATGCTCAACAAGGCAATCACCATCAACCAGGTGTGCACAACATATCATATAGGTCACACACTGACTGTGTTTGTGCATCTGGAGCTCACAGGGGGCCCTATGGACGTCCCAGGCCCTCCCCAATAGGGACGTCCCTTCCCGGGTCACCCCCATTGCACTCCTGGACGAGGCGTCCTGTGGAAATCCCATGATGTCCCCTGCCCAGACGTCCCCTGCTGCCCCTGCTGCCCCTGCCCAGACGTCCCCTGCTGCCCCTGGCTGTCCCCTGCCCAGACATCCCCTGCTGCCCCTGGCTGTCCCCTGCCCTGACGTCCAGCGCTGGTGCATCATTCACTGGGCACAAAGCTTTGCAATTATTGAAAATCCAACCTGCCTGCCTGCCTCTCGACGGGCCTGCAGTTCGAGCAGCTGCTGGTGTGGGCAATGGCAGAGGCAGAGGGCCGCAGGGGCGAGCTGGACGCTCTCAAGCAGCCTGGTGACCATCCGACTCTGGGCACGGTGAGTGAGTTGGTGTCCTGCGCCTCTGCTGCGACAGTTGCACCGTGAGGCATGCTGAGCTAGGAACGGCCCCATTCTGGTGGTCCTATAAAACCTGGGAGTGGTTGGCACAGATGTGGTCAGCGGGCCAGGCCGCAGTGGCAGCAGAAGCAAGGGACGGCATGCCAAGAGCGAGGGTGCTTGTAGTGTCAAAGGGTGACGGTGAACGCTGGAGCTGGCATGCTGGCAAGGTGTGCCTAAGCCGCAAGCTTGTGTGCTATGTTGTGATAGCCAGCTGCTTACGTGAAGCTTGCTTCGGCCACGAGTGCAGCTGGAGCTGCCGGTGCGGAACCTGCTGATCCGCGTGCTGCACGAGGAGCGCACAGAAGGCGGCTGCTCACGGCACATCTGGGCCAAATGGGACGTTCCAGATCAGGAGGGCCATTTGTTAATGAGTGAGCAGTTCATTGCGATGCCTTTTACAGGCAGTGCGTTGAGTGCCCTTGCCGCGAGTGCCCGCTGCCGCCCACTGTTTTATTGTTGTTTTTTAGCGATACTGTTCCATTCATCGTGTCCCTTCTGCAGGCGCGCGATGCTATGTGAGCCCTGTCCTTCGTCAGGTCCTCTCGGGCACATCTAAGACCGAGGTGGCTCAGCAAATGCAGTCATGCGGTGGCGCAGGGTGGATCTCGCTGCAGGTGCGCTAGTGACACTGTCATGGCGAGGAGGGCCTGGGCAGTTGTACGCGAGTGCGTTTGGCCAGGCAAGCGTCGGGAGCAGGCGGGCCAGAAACCTGGCAGTCAAGCAGGTGCATGGGTGGGCGGGCAGTGGTCAGAGCATAAGGATGTACGTTGGGACATGTCAGGTTGCAGTGCTGCGTGTTCATGTTTATAGTGCAGTTCCTACCATAACATCGCGTGATTCGTGATTTTTGTCGAGGGTTTGCAGTCGGGCAGTGCTGCCTTGGCTGCTGGCCTGGTGCAGCTGAACCCGCCTCCCAATGACTGGCGCACCGACCGCGCCTACCAGAACCCGCATGGCGTTGACCACCTTGGTAAGTGGCTGGCCGCTGAAGGCATGACTTCTCCCAGCTGCACCTTGTATGAATATCATGGGTTCTACCGCCCAGTTGCTGCTGCAGTTGATGGTGTGATTTTGTAAGCAGCTCATGCAGCTTGCTCATGCTCGCATTGTGTTCTTGCAGATGTTCTACCGCCCAGCACGTCTTTGCTGTTCCAATCTTGTCTGTGCCGGCCCTGCCCTGCCTGGCCCTGGCTGCAGCCTCTGTGCTCAACAACATGCCCCACGGTGGCACACTACTGCTGGTGAAACCCAGCCACATCAACCAGTGGTGAGAAGGCCGCAGCCGGTATGGCCACCCGCGCTGGCAGGACCTTCCATGCTACTTTGGTGCGATCAAGCAGGGCGCCGGCCCCCAAGCGACCTGTGCTACTGGCTTCCCACCACAACTCCACAGGCAGCACCATGCCTCTGCCCTGCCCCTGCCCCCTCCCCTGCCCCGGGGCGGGCCCGCCCTCAGAAGCCCTGCATGACCCTCACCCCTCCCCTGCCCCTTTGTTCCTCATCTCCCACCCTCTCTCTTGGCTGCCCTTACTCTGCTTGTGCAGGTATGCCAAGCTGCGGGAGGCCGGCAGCGATGGCCTGCGCATCCTCAAGTGGGTGGAGGGGCAGCCCGGGTGGACGCTGGACTGCCGGGAGATTGCGCGGAACGACATTGTGCTGACCACCTTCCAGCTGGCCAGCACGCTGCATACGCTGTGGTGGGTGGCAGTAAAGCAGCAGGGCGGACAGCGAGGAGGGCTATGTGAGGGTTAGGTCGCACAGACGAGGCAGCACAGGGAAGGCGGTTACGGTGTTTGCACCTTGCGCGCCTTGCACTGCCTCGTGCAATGTGGCCTGGCCGCCGTCGAGTGTCGATGCGTGCGCCGCCACCCAATTCGAAGAAAGAAGCAGATTACAGCCCAATGGCGTGTTGTTGAGGAAACCGACAGGAATTCAAGCCAAAGGCACCAGTCAGCCGCCACCCGATTGACACACCCCGACCCATGCCCCCGCAATCACCGCCCCTGCCCCCTGCCCTGCCCACTGGCCTGCCCGCTGATGCAGCCACGTACGCTGGTGGCGCATTATGGTGGCATACCAAACCGGCGCCAGCGTGTTCTTGAAGGATACAGAGCACACTTGGGTGTCTGAGCACCGCTGGGTGCTGTGCGGCGCGACGCTCAAGGAGTGCCGTAAGTACAATTAATTAAGCTTCTTGAGCTATGTTGTTACATTCTAGCAGGGTCAGCTCTAACCTCGACCTTGAGCCTGGGGAAGGCTGGAAGAGCTGGCATGGGATGCTTGTTACCTTGCGCGCTATCCGTTTTGGCTGCTCTAGTGCCCGCCACCACCCGCCCCAGCGCTGACCCCTGCCCTCTGCATGTGTGCCGCATGCGTTGCAGGCGATGCAGTGTCTCCCTCCCTCAACTTTCTGAGGTTCTTTCGCTGCGAGCTGCTCACCAAGCACTTCCCTCCCGCGCTGGCCCACATACTCAAGGTATGTACTACATATTGTATAAACACGGGGTGCCTGGGGTTTGGTTGGCTGCCCTGCTATCCCTGGCACTGCTGCCATGCAGCTCCTGGGCTGCTGCATCGGTGTGTTGCTGTACCCAACGGATGCTGACATGGGCACCTCTTGGCTTTCCTTAGTGCAGCGGTGCATGGTGAGGTACACGGCCGGCTGAGGCAAGGCGGCGGCTGTGGTTGCCGACTACGGTGCAGGGGCGGCCGCTGCCTCATGGTGGGGGCGGAGGTTTCTGCAGTGGCAAGAGTCGGCCAGTCGCAGCAGCAATCCGGGGCGGCATGGGCGGCAGAGGCAGAAGGCATGGCAGCAGCTGGCACTACGACAGCACAGAGTTGCGGGGACGTGCGACGGGAGGGCAGCAGGTGCGGGCCTGGTCGTGCTTTTCCTTGTTTGTAATACACCTTGCCTCCCGAGTCAGAGGCTTTGGCGCTGCAGCAGCATGTGATAAGCTGTGCCAGTTAGGCGCCGCCAGGTAGGCGCTGCCCGGTGCTCGGCGCCGCACCACCAGTCTTTCAAGCCACTTCTAGTCTTCAGTGTTCCGCAGAGGCTACACACACTGTCCTGAAATTTGTAGTAGATCCAAAGATATGTGTAATCCTGTTTAGTTCAGCACCAGCACCAGCAGATGTCAGCGCCGAGAGCCGCCACCGCGCTGCAGCCGCCATAGCGCTCACAGCAGGAGCCGGCGGCCGCCTCCACGGCTTTTGGTTTGGGGTCGCATAGACTGCACATATCTTCCGAGTCAAAAGTTAGACCGCACGGGGCGCGCCGGACCAGCGGAGCGCTCACTCCACTTGGGCGTGCGCTTTCCGGTGTGCAAACTGCTCGTTGCGGTTCTAGCGCGATCATGGCTTGATTGGCGGTACCAAAGCGGCGAAGATCGACCCGCCAGAGCCATGTATACCTTTGCGCAACGGCAGCGCTAGCGTCGACCGACTGACCGACCCCGCGGCCTCTGCATCTGATGCATCTGATGCAAGGCTGGTTTTCTGGTTATTCGCTGCCATGGCTCAAGTTCGCCAACCTATGCTCCCGTCCTGCATCCTTACACTTGTGCAGGCGCAGCCTGAAGGGGGTGTGCGCAGCGATGCCGCAGCAGGACAGCAAGCGCCCAGCATGCGGTCCGCCCGCGAGCCTCACAGCTGACAGCACGCGGGATGACGTAACTGAGTGGCTGGCTTCATTCTTACCTCACGATATCTGCGAGAACGTGAGAGGCTGGTGCTTCTTTATAAGTTTCATGCCAGCAGCTTGGCAGCCATGCGTGTGTACTTGATGCTGGGTGCCCTGGCAGGCACCCGCTGTATGTGTGTTACTGTGCTGTGCTGACCCTCTTACGTCAAGCGGTGCCCTCCTCAGCTGCCTGCCATCCCCTGACCCCTGCTGCGCTGCAAGTGCAGCTGGAACGCTTTTGGAAAAACACTTACGAGCTTGTGGATGGAGAGACCCTGCTTGACTACGGTGGCAGCGTTGCTCAGCTGCAGCGCCTCGGCATGCAGGAAACAGTGGCGAAGCGGGTCTTCAAGCGCATGCAGCAGCAGCAGCAGCAACAGCGCGATGACCGGGATCAAGAGGCACAGGGCCAAATGCAGGCGCTGGAGAACAGACGGCAGCAGCAGACGCAGCCGGAGGCGCAGCAGATGCAGCAGCAGCAGGGGCAGCAGGCGCAGCAGCAGCTGGCGCAGCAGGCGCAGCAGCAGCAGGCGCAGCAGGGGCAGCAGCAGCAGCAGCAGGCGCTGCAGAAGGTGCAGCAGGCGCAGCAACAGCAGCAGCAACAGCAGCAGCAGCAGCAACAGCAGCAGCAGGCATCGCAACATCCGGTGAAGCAGGAACCAGGACAGCAGGCACAACAGCAGCAGCAGCAGCAGGCACAACTGGTGGCAGACCCGCGCGCGTCGCAGCAGTTAGTGAAGCAGGAGCCAGGACAGCAGGCGGAGCAGGCAAACGAACAGGCGATGCAGCCGGGGCAGCATGTGATAGTGGGCGGGGCGGTAGCGGGCATGATCGGGCTGCCCGGCTCAGCGGGGCAGGCGGGGGTGGCGCCAGCTGGCGTGCCACCTGGCGCCAACACGCACACGCTCATACACACTGCCAGGGTATTGGTGGACGCAACAGTGATGGCTGGCAACGCTCTCGAGCTAGGCATGGCCCAGGTGGGTGGGCAGACTTCCCAGCCTCCTGATTGAGAGCAGGCCAATGCTGCCCGGAAGGCCTGCGCGCGGCGTGAGGTGTCACACATTGCCCGACTGCCCACACACTGCTTGACTGACCCATTTGCCTGCCTGCCTGCCTGCGCCCGCCTGCCTGCGTGTTTGCCCACCCACTGCCGGCCTGCCTGCCTGCGTGCACCCCTCCTGCTCGCAGGTGTATGCTGGTCAGCAGGACGCGCCCGCCCTGATGGCTTTGAGCTGGCCCGCTGAGCTGCGCCTAGTGAAGACCATCCCACTGGCAACTGCCACCAAGATCGTGCACACCAAGCCGGGGTGCCTCCACGCATGTGGCAAGCTAGTGTCAGCCTCCCCTGAGGCGGCGGCCTTCCCAAAGCGGCTTCTGGATAGTGTAGGGGTGGGGGTGGTGACGATGCAGGACGAGCTGGCCTTGCTCCTGCCAGGGAGGCACCAGCAGACGCAGCAAGTCGTGCTGGAACTGGTGGTGGTGCCCATGTGAATATCATAGTTGGTTAGCTTGCTGGCAATGCCCATCATCGCCATCCATGCAGACCCGTGCCTTTGCGCTGCCAGTTGTGGACGCGCTTGCCAATGTGCGTGCCACCACTGCGCCCTGCATCACCCAACTCCGGCCACTTGGCAAGCTTCGTTCTCACGCAATTTGGCCCTCGGGCTTGACTTTCAACGGATGTAGCAGAATTGTGCCCCCCCCCCCCCCTGCATGTGCCTGGAACTGTGATCAGAGCCCATGGTTTCATTTTTGTAATAACAAGGCGCCACAGTTGCCTCATCATGATTTCGCCGCCAGGGGCGAGATTTGCCAGCCGAAAGACTAGCGGCAAGGCAAGCGGACCAGATGCCCAAGTGGTATGCATGCACATTGGTGGCCGACGGCATAGTGAGTTACTGCAGGTGGCGCCAGCAGATTGTTGTGCGGGGAGGTTTGGTCTGCCCGGTGTGATATCAGTCTCGGAAAACGAGAAACGCGGGCCCGGGCATAACGGGCACATCGGCGCCCGTGGGGTGCCGAGAGGCACCGCCTGCAGCTGAGCAGGCGTGTCATTTGGCGAACAGGCAGGGGGTGCCCTTTGGTCTCCCCCACTGGACCAGGTTGCGGCAGTGCCGGCTGCTAGCGGCAGAAGTGGCTGTCCGCACACAAAAGTCAACTCGCTGCGCCGGCACAATCACTCGTTGCTAGATTTCAGGACGGCCCAGCTGGAGCTAAGCTGGATCCACCTGCTTCTAGCTGCTTCACCGTCTCCTGGCGACACCATACGCATCTCGATTGGACAATTGGCTGGCAATATTGGCATGCACAGTCATGCTGCCAGACAAGATGCAAGCCGGCTGTCAAAGAAAGCACAGAGTGCCGCTTGTTCCACTGCAAAAGGAGAAGCCGTCGCCGGGGATAAGCGTCTCAAAGGGTGCCTGCCCGTCGCTCGCCGGCAGCGTCACCGCCACGGAAGCTTTGAAGGTGCGCAAGTCTGCCGCACAGCATTCCATGCTGCTGCTTCAGCCCCTGCCGTCACCCGAACCAGCGGTGGGCTGACGCTGCGCCTCCGGTGCCAGCGCGGCGGGCTCCTGCTGGGCAGCACGCTCCTGTGCATCGCGGTACTGCTGCATCCGCTCCCGCGCCTGGCGCTCCAGTTGCATGGCGTACTGTGCCTCCATCTGTCTGCTGTAAATCTGCACGATGTCGAAATGTACAAATGTTAACTTGTGCCTCCATCTGGCTGCTGGACTTTTTCGCCCAGCCACGGCCTGGTTCCTCGCTTTCAGCTGTCCATCAGAGGGCGTTGCCACCGGTCGGCAGCAGTGCACGCCCGGTGTTGAAGCTTTACGAACTGCCCACAGTGCTGCTCAGCGCCAGGAGCCGAGGGCAGACTCAGACGTGGCGTGGGTAGCTAGGTAACGCCATGTGCATCCTTGGGCCGCTTCCTGGGGCGAGCGTGAGGGACACCTGTGCCGGCCGGCCTAGCGGCGGCTGCCGCCCGCCGCGCACTGCTTGACCACTCAGCAGGTGGTCCTGGACTGGTACCTAATGTTTACAAGCTACCTCCCCTGTCACGGTTGGGGGCGGGCATGGTGCGACTTCCACACTTCCGGGGAAGGTGCGAAATAGTTGTTGCAATTGTTTGAGACCAGTCAGGCGCCGGTGCGCGTCGCCGAAAATGCAGACTGTTTGCTCTTGCTGAGCCATGTGGCGGGATCGGGCGGCAGCGGGCGGCGCGCAGCGGAGGCGGCGCCGCCCAGCCCAGCCCCGGCCAGGCTTCTTCCCCCCCCATGTCCCAACATGCATTATCACATGCATCTGGCTCTTTTCAAGGTCTGATGACTTGCATATGCTGGCCTGGAAGCGTGGGCGCTTCCCGGTAAGCGCATGCGCTTCCCAGGAAGCTGTGGGAAGCCCGTGCGCTTCCCAGGAAGACGACCCGGGAAGCCGAGGACTGAATTATGACTCCTACGCCTCACAGGTATGCAGCTGCGCGCCGCGGATGCGCGGAGCGATGCAAACCACTGGCAGCACCAGACGGTGAGGGCGGGTGGGAACCACTGCATGTTTGTCTTGCTCCTGCCTGCCACGGTGCCCGCTCACCTCCCACACTGCCTGTTCCCCTCCTCCATGCCCGCCTTGCACCCAACTTTGTCACCACGCTCTCGTGTAACACCCGCACATTCCTGTCCCATCTCACGTTGACGAGCGGGGGAACGGAGGCACTGCCAGGCAGGCGGGTGATGATGCAGTGCATGCACAACAAGGTCCCAGGTCCTGTTTTGCACCCATGAATGTGCCTGTGGGACGCTGCACCGCCACACACTTTCACACTAGTATTACATGCAGTACGTCGTCTGGCTACGAAGCCAGCCAATTGGCGATGGACGGTCTATCTATGGTTGATGCGGGGAAAGGGAACAGAAGCAGGCTATTGCAACAGCTCATGACTCATGACTCATGTCGGACATAAGTGCTAGCCACAGCAGAAGGCAATACTGGTACTACTATAAGAAGAGGAGGCTTGCAGGTGGGGAGGCACTGCAGCAACAGACAAAGATTGTTCCAGACCCGGGGCGTGGAGTTGAGGCAGCCAACAGGTAAATAAAGCCAACAGGCACCAGTCAGTTACTACACGGCAGCACATGGCCGCTGCAGTGTGCATGCAGCCTTCATACCCAGGTCCACGAGTGCGCATTGGAGCGCAGCACGAGCTCCATGCAGTCCTTGTTGACTTTAAGACCCTCTTCCGCCCGGTGTTGCACCAGCAGCAGGGTGCGCACAGCCGCTTGGAACCGTCGAGGGAAGAGGTGGTGAGTCTCGGGGCTCCACATGACGCGCTGCACCACCAGGTCCAGCAGCCTGCACTAAAAGGGGGTTGCAGCCAGTTTGTGTCCTGTCACCTATTGGCAGTACGGCAGGTGGGCCCTTCAACTAAGTTAGGCTTGCAGTGCACGTGCGTCAAGCAACCCAGGCCGTAATCACAATGTACCTGATACGTTCAGACACCAGGCCCCTGGCGCTCTGGACGAGGTCTTGGTAAGGCTGCTCTGCTCGAGGGGGGCCAACACCAACACCCCACTCGTCCTCGTCATTCTGCTCAATGTCCGCCACAATGAAGGCCAGAGGGGTGCAGCCAGCGGTCAGGAGCTGCTGCGCCATGCAGAAATGCAGCTCGTGCCAGCAAGGCAGGAAATCATCCTACAGAGGGCACCAAATGAGAGTCTCACATAGCATGCTTTCTGAAAAGTGGCAGCCATGTTACCCGGTGAAAAAGAGCACGTGTGCTTGTGCCAGCAAGCCTCCTCTGTTCAGCCATCTCACCATTTCGGGCGGTGCATCGAGGAGGGCACGGCCAATGATGTAAAGGGGGCAGTGTTCCTTTGGCTCCTTGTACAGCAAAGGGCGCTCCACAGTGCCGGTATCCATCGTGGGTGCACCTTTGCTGAGCAGCAGCTGCAATAGCCGAGAACCCCGGGTGACGGCTTGTTTGACTATGAGGCGTCCGTCACAACCCTGCTCTTGTGCGTGCTGAGCATAGGCTGCAGGGATCTCCATCGAGGCTGCCCAGACGCCCAACAACAGGGTGCGCCAAGTCGCCTGTGCCCCATGCTGCATCAGCAGAGTCGCCTTTTGAATGTCTGCAGCTCGTGCTGCAGCTGATAGCTCCCCGCTGCACAGGGCAGGCGTAAGCTGGGCAGCCAGGGGGCTGTCGAAAAGCAGCTGCACTGCCTGTGTGCTGCCCTTGGCCACTGCTGCTCCCAGAATGGCACCAGCAAAACCACCAGCATCTCCTTCTGCGGGAGGCGGGAGGCCGTGCTGCTCAATGGCCAGCAGTGCCCGCCCCAGCAGCTCAGGCGCCGCCGGCGCCGTGCCAGCCACTTGAATGAGCAGCCGCCCCAGGCCCTCGGCATCATGAATGCTATGCAGCACGTGATCAAACATGGCTGTCGCCAGCTCCTGGCGCTGCGGCCAAGGGCGCAGGGCGTCCTCCAGCGCAGTCACGTCACGGCCCATAATCGTACAAAACTCTTCATCATCCACAGCGCCTGCCCACAGACAGGTGGCTGTCCAGTCGGCGCCTGCACAACAGGCAAAGTGCAATTGGGTGAAGCGTTGCCCCCTTGTAATCACCCACACAACCCACTTGTGAAACGGACCCCCCCTGCACCCCCCTCCACACAGTGTGACACAGACACACACCACTTGCCTGCCTCAAGCAGCGCCAGGGTTGCCTCGTTGCCGCCGCTGCCCACGGCCAAGTGGAGAGGAGTTGCGCCAATGCCGACATGATATACGCATGTGAAGCACGCCTCTGCTCCCTTTGCTGCTTCTGGGATCGTGTCTGCCAGCTCCAGTAGACGAGATCGGATCGACTCAAGGAAGTCGACCCGGCCAGACAGCTGATCCACAACCCATGCGTCGCTCTGCCCCGCCAGTAGCACGCCAATGGCGTCGGGACGTCCCAGAGCGGCCGCCGCGTGCAGCAGGCTCAGGCTGCCGAGAGTTGTGCTGCTTCTGCTGGCGTGGTCCTCCTGCAGCATAGCTTTCAGGCCTGGCAGGTCGCCGGAAAAGAGAGCGCCGAACAAGAGGTGCTCGACGAGCGGAGGCGCACCCTCGAGCTTGGGTGCCTGCTGCTGCTCGGCATCCATGGTGCTGGCTGCACGCCTGGGCAAATGAGGACGAAGAAGACGATGGCACAACGGACGCACTGAGCAGCACTGCGGCCGTGTGATGCTGCGGAAGTGACATGAAGGCGCGTGTGCGAGCCAACAAGGGCGAGCCAACAAGGGTCGTGTTGGATGGTTCGAACCGGCCGTCTCGGATGGCTCGAGTCTTCTTCTTGGGCGGGACATGGCTTCGAAGTACTCACTGTGATGCTGAACTTGGGTGCTGCATGACGAGCAATCAGAGTGCAGGAGGTGCCTCTTTGCCTCCCCGGTGCGGCAGGCTGACCGGGTGTTCCTATCTGTTTGCTGAGAGCAAGCCTTGACGGATGACTGAACGGTTCTTAAACTTCCACGATGCGTGCCAGCGCACTCAGGATCCCTGCGGGGGGCGGGCGTAACGTCTGACGTTCTGTGTGTGTGGGGGCCCCCGGGGGGGGCCCCCGGGGGGGGAGCGAACCAACGAGCTGCACATGTCTTGGCCGACCCACCCTCCGCTGACCCCCACCCCCCAAACATGTCTCAGGGGCAGGATCAGCCGCCCCCCAGGTCAGCAGGTCTCTCGGCCCTCCCCTGCCTTCAATCTCAGGTTCTCTGAGCTTTGAAATGGACGTATCAGCACGACTGGCATAACTGTGGGCAGGCCGCGCTACCGCTTTGGACCGTTGCTTGCCTGTTGCTAGTTGGTTACGGCAGAGCGGCAGCAGCGCTGTGGTTGTTTCACGGGTGGCTGACTTGATACAATGCTATTGCAGTTTCAGTCAACGTTGATTATGTGAGGAAAACTCGAAAATTTTCAGCCCTCACTCAGTAGGAAATCTGTGACCACCTGTGCAAAGCGCTGGCTGTCCTTGAAGCCGTGCCCCCACCCCTCCCAGGTGTGCAGCTGCGCGCCGGGGATGCGCTGAGCAATACGAACCTGCAGAGGGTAGGCCAGTGTGGAAGATGTGGGGCAGGCTCAAGGTAACGGCCGCTACACAGGATGGGGCGTGGTTGAGTGGCCATTGGTGGCGGTCAAAGGCCCCAGAACGAGCGCGGCAGGTCCCTCCCGTCTGGTGCCTGCTGTGCAGGTCAGCGCACGCCGACCACCACAATACGCACTCCCTCTACTGCCGACCACCACATTACGCACTCCCTCTATTGATCGCATGGGCTGCGCGCCGCAGCGCGCCTAGCATGCCGCTACATGCAGGTCAACAGGTGCACCTGCCTGCCCCGGTGCATACTCATCTTCCCTCTTCCCTGCCCGCCGGGGCACCCAACCTGCTCACCGCGTTCTCATGTGGCACCAGCACATCTCGGTCCCCATTCATGATCAAGCAGGGGATGCGCACGGTGGGCAGCGCATCCCACACACGCCCATCTCGCCGAATGAACTCTTGATCCGCCCTCCACTGCAGTACACAGCATGCTTTGTGTAGAGGAGTCAGGAGTGAGGAGTGGCAAAGTGGCATGGGAGCACAGCTCTGTGAGAACACAGCGGCAGGTGGGCGGCAGGCAAAAGGGCAGGGGGCAGGGCAGGGGGTGGCAGGCAGCGGTTGTGCCCCTGATCTGCCATGCAGGGAGAAGCCTTGGAGCAAGTCAGAGGGTGAGGAAGCGTGCACTGATGCGTGCAGTTGGAAGGACGCCGGAAGGGAGCAGGGGAGGTGGAGATGCAGGGTGCAACGGCTAGGCCATAACCCTCCCATGTTCCGGACCCATCTGGCCTTACCTGCCCCTGCAGGCAACCCCCACACACCGGCACGCCATGCGCAGCACGTTGACATGACCAACACTCCACACTGCTGCCCCGGGGCCCCTGCTGCTCCCGCTGCCCTTTGCCCTCATCCACCGCCCCGGCTCCCTGCCATCCACCCACCTGCTCCTCTGCTCCTGCGCCGCCTCCACCCCACCTCAGCGCGCGCAGCGCTGCACCAACACAGCTGCTGCCCGCCCTCTCCCCACTGCTCTCACACGCACCTGCTCTTGCGCTGCCTGTCGCCCCACCTCCTGGTCCGTGATGGCCCCGGGCATGGAGAACACATTCTTGATGTAATCAGCACAGCTGGCCTTGAAATCCGCTGCAGGGTAAACACGTGCAAAGCGGCAGCAGCGGAAGCAGTGAGAGATCAGCCGCGGAGACAGGATTGCGCAGCTAGCCTTGCAGCGGCTGCAAGGGGAGGGGAGTAAGTGCCACCGAGTGTCGTTTAGAGGCGGGTGTGGCCGGCCTGCAGTTTAACCCTGCATCCACGCTCCGTCCTCCTGCATAGCAACCACCCACAAGCCCACGTGCCCACCACAGCCGGCTGGGCAGCCGGCGCCGCCCACCTAGCAGGGGCTACAGCGGGATGATGGGCGGCATCCCCTTGACACCCTCGACACCCGCCCCGGCTGCACATCTGGGCTTCAGTTTACCCACCATCAATCCCAACCCCCCCCCCCCACCCACCTGGGTCGTCAGGAGGGAATATGAGGGCCATGGTCTGGCCCAGGGAGAGGGACAGGTCTGGGTGGAGCATGTCGTAAGCGGGGGGGACAACTGCAGGGTGACAGAAGGCGAGGGAAGTCGGTTTGAGTAGGGTTGGTTGTAAGCAGTACAACTGCAGGGGTGGGCCGATGTTTGGAGGGATTGTTGTGGTTGGGGGAGACAAATCCGGAGGGCAGAAGGCCCCGGGGAGACACAGGAGAGGCCTCACAGGGATGGAGGCAGGGGCGTGTGCCGCGCTGGGGCCGTGCAGACAGCGTGGCGCACACCGGCAGCAAGCACTTGCTGGGCCACCCTTGGTGGGCCGGGGCAGGCACCGATGGGCCCACACTCACAAAACATGCCTGCATGCCTGTCCCTACCCAACTGCAGCGCGCACTGGTGGTACTGCCCTTCGCTCACTCGTGTCGGGCCCGCCCGCCATGCCGGCGTGTGAGGCCATGCGCCCCAGCCTGTTGCCAAACAGCGCCGCCAGCACTAGCCCGGTGTTGCCTCCAGAGGACCAGCCCAGCCAGTTGAACTTGGGTATGTTGAGAGCGTCCGCCAGCAGCAGCACCGCCTCTGCCTGCACAGGGGAGGGAAGGGCAGGCAAGAACAGGAACACATAAAGGTTGGGCAGTGAGAAGCAACCCGGGCAGCTTGTTGAACGACTCCCAAGGCACCCGCATTTGGAGGCATGCACAGGTGGGGACAGGACAAGGCGAGAGCAGGGAGGCTGCGAGGCATGAGGGTGCGTGCATGCACAGGCAGCGGCAGCCAAAGAGGCGTGAGCGTGCTCTGCTGCACACGTCTGGGCAGGGCTGCATGCCCGGGCAGTGCTCTTCTGGCTGCTGCCCTTTTCAAGCACACTGCCACGCTTTGAATCCCAAATCCCCCCGGACGCACCACATAGATCGCAAAACTTCCCAAGTTCCCCAACAGCCCTCGCTTCACCTGGTTGTAGTAGCTCCACGGCTGGTCACTCAGGTTCTTGCTGAGCCCTGCACCGCGGTACTCCATGATTATCACCTGGCAACGGCATATGGGCAGTGCCAGGGGGCAGTGGTTATTGCCCTGAGACACACACCGGGTGAGGGCGGTAAGCTGAGGCTCAGCTCTGCGGTTCTGCAAAATCACCACCTGGCAGCGGAATATGGGCAATACACATCGGGGAAGGGGCCCATGTGTGCCCACTGCGCCACATACGATCTCTCGAGCTCCCCGCCCTGCCCCGCCCCAATGCCACCTGGGAGGTTCATATCTGGCGCATGCCCCATGCTGGGCCCGCAGCGGCCACTCATGCCTTCCCCCTGCCCCACCCCGCCCCGGTGCCCCTGACTGACTTGTTGCTTGAATCCCCCCGGCAGGGCATTTCCCACGGTGTGCCAAGCCCCGGCAGCAGCAAGAGGTAAGGGGCCACCTGGGCCCTGTGCACTGTGCCCTGTCCCACTGCCTCACCTCGTGGCTTGTGGCCAGCGCGCGCAGCAGGGGGGTGCCCCATGCAATCATGGTCGAGCCCAGACCGGACAGCAAGATGAGGGGAGGGGCGCCGCCGTTGCCTGCCGGTATGAGACGCTCCGCGTGGTCGGGATCCACGTCGAACGGGCCAAAGCGGTAGAAGGCTTGCAGGACGGGGCCCGTCTGCATGCGAAAGGAAAGAAGCGGGCGCGCTCTGGCCGGTCCGGGCAGAAGCCGGGCAGGGGAGGCCAGCAGGCACGGCAGCGTTATGCTACTTGTGACCCTGGCAAGAGGGGCGGGCAGGCAGATCCATGTGGTTTGGCAGCAGGAGCTGCCGCCGTGCAGTGCTAGCTAGCCGGACTGCAGTTTCCGCCGCGTCTACAACTGGTTATATGTATGTACCAGCAACCCACACAGCACAACCCCAGAAGGGGGTGCCCCCCAGGCGGAACATGCAAGTCAGACAGGCCACATCAGCCCACCTGCAGCTTGTGCAGCTTTCCCATGAAGCGGTGGCTGTAGGGCCACAAGAACGTGCTGGGCTTGCAGTCCTGCAACAGGAGGGCAGGAGTCGAACAAGTTTGGCTGAGGTAAGTGCAGTTGCATGGAGCAGCAGGAGTCAAAGCAGGGCTGCTGGTCACGCTGCGGGTGTGAGCCTGGGCCGCCCAGCCTGCCCCTGCCCAGCATCGAGAAGTCACAACACAGCAGCACAGCCAGGCACGCACACGACGAGCTGCTGACGTGGGTTCTGGGGTGGGCAGGTTCACATTCGAAAAGGATATGGCTGTGCTGCTTCGTTTGTCAAACACAGCACGACTCACGATGGCGGGGTTGAAGGAGCAGGCATCCTTGGGGAACAGATGCATAAGGTCTGCGGGCACCACTCCAGGCTGCACACAACAACAGGAGGGTTGATGTACGAAGGGGCACCGAGACGGTGGCTGCAAGCCCCTTGCCAGTTCGCAGGTAATCTGCACGCCCCGCCTGCCGTGCTGAGTTGCACAGCACTATAGTAGCCTCCCCAGCCTTCCAGGCCCCACGTGCTCTGCTCACTTTGTCGCCGCCCCGGGCGCCGATGCTTCCCTGCACCCTGCACATCCCCGCCTCGCGCTCCTTGCCCCGCGCCTCGGCCGCCCGCTGCAGCTTGTCAGCAGTGATCCTCAGCAGCCGGCCGCGGCCCCAGCCCCCAAAGCGATCACGGTGCTGCAGCAGCAATAAGGGCAGCGGCGACAAAGTGGGGGCGAGCGCACGCAGGGGGGTGGGCGGTGGCAAGCCTGTGGAAAGCAGCGCAGCGCAGCACAGCACAGCACAGCACAGCACAGCACAGCACAGCACAGCACAGCACAGCACAGCACAGCACAGCACAGCACAGCACAGCACAGCACAGCACAG
>JTEE01000022.1:638646-666737 GCA_002896455.3 Chlorella sp. ArM0029B | reverse complement strand
CACAGCACAGCACAGCACAGCACAGCACAGCACAGCACAGCACAGCACAGCACAGCACAGCACAGCACAGCACAGCACAGCACAGCACAGCACACACAACGCGCACATCACATCATGACCCAGCACACAGCGCACCTTGAGCGGGTCCACTTGCCCCATTGAGTCGGCTAAGGCAGTCAGCACCCTGCCCACCTTCGGCTTGACCTGTGCCTGCTGCTCTCCCTGCGGTACACCGGTTGCCGTACGCAGGCAAAGCAGGCAGTCAGAGCAAGTTGGGGAACGCCGGGCTTACATAGCAGCAGGCATCCCTGTGTGGCACAGGTCACACCCGGGCAGGCAGGCTTGTGCCTGCGGCATTCCCGCCAGCTGCAACTGCGCTGATCCCTCTCTTGCAGGTGCCCCTCGCCCCCCTCACCGATAGGGTTTCTGATTATTTGGTTTCACTACCTAGTAGGGTTGGCCTCACCCAGCAGCGCACCCCACCCAGCAGCCCACCCGGCAGACCACCCCACCCACACGGACCTCAGCTGCCGCTGGCGCTAGCACTGCAGCCTCTGCCTCCACCTCCTTCAGCTCCATTGCCTCCCCAGAAATCTGCATGCGTCTCCTGCAGCTGTCCTGCTCCCCCTCCCAGCCTGGCTCTGACTGGAACCCAGGTCTCACTCCCAACCTGTGCTCCCACAGTGCAAGACGACAGCCCGCCCGCCCCGCCCTCCTCACCTCCGCCGCAAGGCCCTCGGCGGCCTCTGAGTTGTGTGCCAGCCCTTCTCCCAATGGCGCAGCTGCCGTGCTGGCAGACCCCTCCTCGATGGTGCACAAAGTGTTCACCACAGCCACGTTGCTCTGAGCGTCGGAGGGGGCGGGGGTCTCAAACAAGAGGGACTCCAAGTCCGACAGCTCTTGCAGGGCAGCTTCCAGCTCAGCTTCCTGCAGGCAGGCAGGCAGTGGGGATTGGGGAGGGAGGTCCTTCCCCTGCAGGATGTGGAGGGCGCAACGTGTCTGCAGCCCTTGCAAGACCTCCTTTGGCTCAGCCTCCTGCAGGCAGGCAGGCAGTGGGGATTGGGGAGGGAGGTCCTTCCCCTGCAGGATGTGGAGGGCGCAACGTGTCTGCAGCCCTTGCAAGACCTCCTTTGGCTCAGCCTCCTGCAGGCAGGCAGGCAGAGAGTGAGAAATTCAGAGGTTGGTACTTGAAGGGTTGAATAGGCAGGTCAACATGCCGGCAACTGCTTGGGACAACACCTCCTCCAGCCCAACCCCTTGCATTAGGGATGGGTGCAGAGTAAGAGGTTTCACAGGCGGGAGGTGCGGGAGGTGGACGGCGTGTTCATGAGGGCTTGAGCTCCATCTGCCCGTGTGCCTTGTGAGTGGAGGGCGCAGGGCTGCCTTCCACTCAGCGCAGCAGCCTCCCTTGGGGATAGATCTCGCAGCGGGGCCGGCAAGTGATTGTTGGCACCCGCAGGCAGCGCCTCACACCCCGCTGAACCGCCCCACACACCTTGCCCTTCCACAAGAGGTAGCGCCTGCTGCTGTCCTGCAGCCGAGTGGTGATCTCAGCCGCCTGCTGCTCACGCTCATGCAGCGCTTTGTTGCAGCGCTCCAGCTCCTGGCCAGCCGCCGCTGGAGGTGGGAAGGCAGTGGAAGGGGGAATGGTTACAAATATGTGAAGTGTTTTATAAGAACGCCAAAGATCACGGCCCAGCATTGCTCCAGCTCCTGGGCTGCAGCAGCTGCGGCAGGGGGTGGGCAGGCAGGGAAATGCTTCAGCCACATGTGCACTGTTAAGCTTAAGCTCCTTTCCAGCAGCAAAGCAGCATATGGAAAAGATAGCAGCCCGAGGGCGTGGGGTTGAGGAAACCGACAGAAAATCAAGCCAGAGGCACCAGTCAGCTACCTGTCAAGCAGCGCCTGGGTAGCCGTGCCCGCCCCAGCTCTGAGCACTGATGACTGCACTAGCAAGTATAGTTTGACAAGGAAACTGCAGCGCATGGGATGGCATGTGACCTGCACTTGCTATTGCAGCACACACACACCGCCCCGCCCCACCCCGCCCCGCCTCCAGCCTTGAACCGGCTTCATGCTTGCTCACCCACTTTGGCGTCCTTGTTTTGCAGCAGGTGCTTCCCTGGGTACCACTCCCCGTACTCGAGCTTCTCGTACTGCGAAGGGATAGGATGGGGGAGGGAGCACATGTGAGGAGCAGAGGGGGTATCATGTGTGGGTGCCGGCTAATGCCTGCAGGAAAGCTGGAGCTTCACAGGATTGCAGGGTGCCGGCACCCCTTGCCATGCTGTGCTGCTGTGCCAGGTGGCACAGCATGATGCCTGGCAACCGAAAGCACAGAGCCACTGCTTGGTTATTTATCACTGTAGTAACTCCCATAACTCAGGATGTCAGCAGGGATTGTCCCTACACTCAGCTGCTGGTCTGCCAGCGGCCCCCCTGCCTGCCCTGCCCCGCCCCGCCCACTTGGCCGCATCACCCTGCCCACCCACCCACCGCCAGCTGCGCTTTCTGCACCGCCTCCCGGCTCTCCTGCACCAGCTTCTGCATAGCTTCCAGCTGCTGCTCTGCTGCTGACACGCGGCGCTGCACTTGAAACATTTGCATGCAGATCTGGATCGGGAGGAGGCAGGGGAGGGGCAGCTTTGGATGGAGGGGCAGCGATTAACAGAGCGTTGTTGGCAGGGGCAACTTGAAGCGTGGCATTTCAACGAGACAAATTTGCACGGCTTCCAGCCGCCACTGCGCTTGCCGCAGGGCCTCTCACTACTTGCACGCCCGTCAGAAGGACGGTCCGCACGGCCCTTCCTCCCTGCCAACCAGCCTGCCTGCTTGCCCCGCCCTCCTCACCTGCATGCCCTGCAGCTGAGTCACGTGCTGCTGCAGCTGGTAGTAGCGCTGAACATCTGCATCAACCTCTTCAGACTCTGCCTCTGCTGCCATGGCCTGAACGTCCGCTGCTGCCGCTGCCTCCGCGTCTGCTGCCGCCACGTCGGGTGCCGCGTTCGGCATGCTCGTGGCAGCAGCTGCCCGCTCTGCTGCAATCTTCTGCAGCTCTTCGTGCACCAGGTATGCCTGTGCATGGGCACGCAGGAGTGTGTGGTGGCATCCTGTTGTGGGCAAACAACGAGTTGGCCGCGGGACACGGGGCCGGCCGCGGCGGCCCGGTGTTGGGTGGCTGGCGGGACCGGCGCAGCACACTGCTGGCACCCACCTGCTCCTGCCTGATATGCATGCGCTGCATCATCCCTTCCGGCGTCATGCGAGCAAATCTGCAACAGGGCAGCGGGGAGCAAAAGCCCTTCCGAAACATGGGCGCGCCTGCGCTTGCTTTGGGCGCTGAGGTTGTAGCATTTCTAGGTTGTCATTTCACCTCTTCCCGCCACGGCAGTCCCGTTCGACGAGCCGAGGAAGTCGGCAACTTCAGACGCGGCCCAGTCCGCCGGGTGGCCCTTGACAAGCGTTCCCAGTTCACTCATGTTGTTCTGATCGCAGATACTGCCATTGCTGCGCCTGCAAGGCTTCCACCGTGGGCTAGATACTGCAGAAGGCCAGGTGGCACTGTCCCGCCATTTCCTCGCCCATCCCACGATGCAATGGCTTTGCTGCACCTTCCGCAATACACAATCACCAAAGAACACGTGCAAACTGCTGCAGCAGTGTATGGGTGAACGGGTGCCCAGCGCCTAGGCGGGGACCGGATCAGGGCGGGCGGGCACGATGATGCGCGGTGGCAAGAAGTTTAAACTGAGCCAGCTGACGGCCTTCTCGCACGCCCAGGAGCACCTGCGAGTGCAGACCGTTCACGGCGCTCTTGGTGCGCTCTATCTCTGCTGCTGCGGGGCTGTTAAAAGTGTGGTAGAGCGCGTTGCAACAGCCGACAGGGCGCGGGGTCGCACTTGACAGCGCTGCCGCCGCCTGCCGCCGCCGCC
Source organism: Chlorella sp. ArM0029B (assembly GCA_002896455.3). Classification (NCBI taxonomy): domain Eukaryota; kingdom Viridiplantae; phylum Chlorophyta; class Trebouxiophyceae; order Chlorellales; family Chlorellaceae; genus Chlorella; species Chlorella sp. ArM0029B. The sequence continues at coordinate 662,805 of JTEE01000022.1, read as the reverse complement.
GCCACCTGCTGCCGCTGTCGCGGTTTATGCTAGCTGGCGGCCTGGCTGGAAGCCTGACTGAGCTAGCAACCGCAACTTCCTGCTGGCGACGCAGCACTGCGCGTGCTTGTGTTGCAATGCCATACCAATATACGCTGCTGCTGCACACCCACCTCGACCGCACCACTGCTCCCGTGTGCCTGTTTGTGTGCAGTGACAATCATCGGCGTGTGTTTGGCGCTCACTCTTTTTGTCTCGGAGTTCCGGCAATGTATGGTCACGCGGCAGGTGCAGGAGGTGCGCAGCTGGGCGTGCGGACGTGGGGGTGCTGGTTGTTGCGGCCGCATAGATGGCCTCCTTGCCTGGACGGCTGGCTGAACGGGGCTGCCTGCCTCCCCTTGTTCCCTGGTTTTGCCAGCCTGTCAGTCCTACCTGTCACAAGCTTTCCCTCCACCCCGCCTTCACACCGCCTGTGGTCGGTGAGGCTGCGTGCGTCATTCGGCAGGAGGCGTTGCACGTAAGCTTTCCAGCGCCAGCGTCCCAGCATACATCCCTCGCCCTCCCACAGCATGCGACCCGTCTTCTCTCCCCCTTATTCTCCTCCCTGCCACGTCACCCCACCGCAGATGAAGGTGGATGTGAGCCGGATGGAGACGCTGCACGTCACCTTCAACGTCACTTTCCCCGCCATGCCTTGTGAGGCGCTTTTGATGGACGTCGGTGATGTGTCTGGCAAGTGGCAGACGGAGAGCCGCCTCAAGATGGCAAGGTGAGCTGCCCTGCCCTATGTGGGGTTTCGTGTTTCGGGTTTAGGATTTAGGGTTTGGGGTTCATTATTTGAATATCGCAAAGCGAGCTCTGCCCGCCCGCCTGATGAGTGTGGGTGCTGTGGGGCGTGCCCCCCTGCAGTGCATTCATCTGTGGCCTGTTCAAAAGCAAGTGAGCTGCCCTGCCAGCCTGCCAGATGGGGTAGGCGCTGTAGACGCGTAGGGTGGCCAGACGATGTACAGGCACCGCGGCGCCTGTGCGGGGTGCGCTGCTTGCTGCAGGTGTGCAGAGGGAGGCGCAGCTGCCACTGCCTGCAGTTCAAACACGCTACCAGGCTCTGCATGTGCACATGCATGCATTCATCATACAGCGCTGCAGCAACACAACAGTGTGCCGCAGATGCAGGCTCTGCATGTGCCTCTGCATGGCTTTCCAACCCTGCATGATCCAGGGAGGTGCACGAGCACCGGATTGACAGCAAAGAGAGGCGGCTGCACCTGGCGATCCACTAAGAAGCTGCTCTTTCTTTCTGTGCCCCCTCGGCTCTGCAGGGACGGGGAGCTGCACAAATAGGGCAGCGAGGCGTGCTGCTGCACCTGGGACAACAAACATCCAGTGCACTGCTGCCATGCTCCGTGCCCCTTATGCGCTGCAGGAGCGGGGATGCGCACATGTAGGGCAGCGAGGCGTGCTGCTGCACCCGACACAACAACCATGCTCTGTGCCCCCTGCAGGAACGGGGAGGTGCACAAGCACCAGATAGACAAGGACGGGCGGTGGCTGCACCTGGCAGAGTACTCGGCACCCTCGGGCGGGGACTGGGACAACCCCTTTTTGCTGCGGGTGGACCAGCAGGCAAGCAGGGGCTGAGGGCTGTGTCTGGGATGGGCTAGCGTGGTGGGCAACATGACGCTCCAATTCTGTTGTGGGCAAACGGGGGGCTTTTCGGCATGCTGCTTGAGCGACACCGCTGGCAGTGCCGCACCCATGCGCCCACTCATGCCGCCTGTACAACACCTGCAGGCTTTGTGTGCACCTGGAGATCCGCTGCCGTGCCAGGACAGGCCACGCACAGCGCTCCTACTATGCAAGCAACACCGCTGCCTATATGGAAACAAACCGCCCTCACCAGCCCCGCTGCAGGAGATTGTCAGCCTGAGAAGCGCTGCAGCGGCATGCACGCAAATATGTTGTTTCAATGTTAACTCGGATCCACTGCTTCCGTGAAGACAGAAAGAAACCCGCCCCCACCCCCTCGGCTGCAGGAGATGAGCGCCATTGGGGAAGCGCTGCAGCGGCACGAGGGATGCAATATTTACGGCTGGCTGCAGGTGCAGCGAGTGGCGGGGAACATTCATTTTGCGGTGAGTGGGCAGGGGTCCTTGTGACTGCCGAGAGGTAGAGGTCGGGGAGGGAGTTTCATGAGGCTGGCCACGGGCGAAGCAAGTTGTGCCTGAGCCGCTGTCTTGCAGGCAGACGCTACAGACAGCCTGTTGAGTTTTGGGGTGTGGAGGGGTGAGCATCCGCTGTGCCTGTAGAGGCAGGTGCTCCTGCGCAGCGGGGAAGCAGAAGCAACTGCAGGGCCAGAGGACGGTGAGCCGAGAGCTTGGATGGCGTGATTGTGTGACAAGGGATAGCTAGAGGGAGGCAAGCTCACAGAGTGGTGTCTGCTCTCTAGCTCCAACGCTTGCTCTCATGATCTGCCCAATGCAGGTCCGCCCCGAGGCCCTCTTCCTGTCGATGAACGCAGCAGAGATCATGGATGCGCTGCGGCAGCGGCAAATACTGCTGCACGGCCTCGGGGCCGACGTGAGGGCGGCGGTGGGGAGCTGTTTATTTGGGCGGTTGTTATTAGTAGCAGGCTAGCATGCATGCATGCAGGCGAGAAGCAGGTGCTGCTGCACGGCCTCGGGGCATATGAGATTGGGGCATTGGGGAGGTGGGTGTGACCGGGGCGTGCTTTGTTGATAGCAGGCATGTAGGGAGCCAGGGACGGGTGCTGCTGTGGAGCAGATTATAGCGGGTGGGTCAGGGGTGGGCTGGCAGGCAGGAAGCCAGGAAGCCAGGGGCTGCTGCTGCTGTGGAGCAGACAGGCGCGGGTGGGGCGGGGCGAGGGGCTTTTCTGCTGCGGCTGATGCTGTTGAGAACGGGCTGGCAGGCACGCGGGCAGGCTGGGATGAAGGTGCTGCCGCACGATCTGGAGGCAGACTTGAGTGGGATCAGGGTCGGCCAGTGGAGTAAGGAGCATGGCCAAGGGGAACGCTCAGCAGCAGGGGCAGGTGTTGCTGCACGGCCCGTGGGCAGATGCGCGTGGCGCTCAGGGAGCGGGGGGAGGCAGCGTCGCCAGCGGCCAGGTATGCAACCGCGGCAAGCTGCCCCCCCCACAAACTTTAATGAACCTTCCCTGTGTTCCTTCCTTCTGTGTTCCACCCGCAGCCGCACCCAAATAAGGAACGCAGGGAATGGGCCAGGGAGGCTGGTGGTGTTGGGGCGGGTGGGGTGTGGCTTCTATCCTGAAGACCACAATCTTCGGCCCTCCACTGACGCACCCTCCATTCCCTCTTTCTTACCCGCAGCTGCACCCCGACGCCTCCAAGCTGAACGTCAGCCACACCATCCACACACTGCGCTTTGGGCCTTCCTTCCCCGGCCAGGTGCGCATGCTGACATGGCAGCATGGTGACATGGCGCATGGCAACATGGCAACATGGCCAGTGTGCAGCTGCGTGTTGTGCAGACGTCCTGCCATTGGATCTGGGAGCAGTGAGCAGGGTCGGGTGGCGTGCATGCGTGCTGGTTCAGAGGCAGGGCGCAGGCAGGAAGGTTGGCAGGCAGCATGCAGGGGACAGGCAGCTGGGCTCGCATTTGCAGGCAAGACGGCAGCGCCGTGCACACTCCTCCCCCCGCACCTGAAGTTCGTATCTGCCGCTGCTGCTCCTGCTGCCGCTGCTGTTGACAACACACCCGCCCGCAGGTGAACCCTCTGGAGGGCGTTTCCCAGATAGACCGCAAGTCCACGGGCATCGACAAGTACTTCGTCAAAGTGGTGAGGGGGCAAGCGGCTGGGCCTTGCGGAGGGGCAAGTGGCTGGGGCAAGTGGCTGGGGGAATAGCTGGAGGCAGGGACAATTGGACGGGGCATGCGGAGGGGCAGGGTGGAGGGGATGGGTGACGGGAGATGACTCTGGGGACCACCCCAAGTTCAGGGGCATTGCCAAGCACTTTGTTCGGTGGTGACAGGGACAGCGACAAGTGGACAGGGCATGGGGAGGGGCCGGACGGAGGGAAGGTATGCGGAGAGAAGAGGCTGAGGGCGGGGGAGGGCTGGCAGTGATGGTTGGGGGAGGATGGCGCTGATTGAAGGGGAGGGCTGGCAGGGAGGGTTGGGGGGCAGCATGCCAACCAGGGCTGGCATGAATTAGCACGGGGAGAAGAAGCAAGCCAAGTTTGCGGCGCAGTGGAGGGACCTCCCGCCCTGGCCTGCCTTCCGCCGACCCACCCACATGGCCCCCATCTGCTGCCTGCTCTCGCTTCTTTCCCGCCCGCCCTCGCCTGCCTTGCCCCGACCCGCCCACATGGCCTTTACTTGCTGCCCTCTCCTTTCTTCCCCGCCTCGTGCAGGTGCCCACCGACTTCTTCTCCCTCTGGGGGCGCAAGACCCACTCCTACCAATACTCGGTGAGCTGGCGGCAGCAGTGGCTGCCAAGGGGGCAGCGGCAGCCGGGGCAGCACCTGCACTCAAGGCAGCCGGCAGAGCCAGCAGTGGCAGCCAAAGGCAGCAGCTGTAGTCGAGGCGGCGGGTCGGAGCCGAGGCGTCGGTTGCAGTCGCATGAGCAGTTGCAGTCGAAGCAGCGGTTCGCTTGGGTGGCGTCTGTGCCTGGTACAGGGCGGGAAATGGGGTTGGGACGTGGGCTCCGGAGTGAGGCCTTTTGATGTATGCACACAGGCACAATGCCTTTGGTGAAGGTGGGATGGGCCCCTCAGCTGCCTGCTCGGCTTGACCCTCGTGGTACACCCTCTGCAGGTGACGGAGTATTACCACCAGTTCAAGGGAGGGGAGGAGACACCCCCCGCCGTCTACCTGCTCTAGTGAGTGCAAGCAGCACTGGTGCCCGCATGTCTGGCCCTGCTCGCCCTGCTCGTCTTGCCCGGACCCCCTGTGCTTGCTTCTGGCCGCCCCGGTTCCGCCCTGCATGGCCCGCCTGTTGAGGGGTGCTGGTCCGCCTGCTGGCCAGTCAGCTAGGGCACTCCGTGACACGTGCACGCCTGCTTCATCCTCACTGTTTTGCCAGCCCGCTGCCCCTCCTCACCCGTACTGATACGTGCTTTGCACTGGTCTGCTTTGCACTGACCCGCTTTCATGCCGAGTGAACCCTCCCCCGCGACGCTGGAGCTGCCTGGCTACTTCCCCTGCCCTTGCTTCTCCCTTGCTTCTCCCTGGATTCTCCCTGGCTTCTCCCCCATCATGACCACACGCCATCATGCGGCCCTGTCCCCCACTGCATTGTAGCGACGCCTCCCCCGCCACGGTGGATCTGCCCTGCACCACCACCCCGGCCTGCCCTGTTCTCCAACCCCACACCCCACTAAAACACACCTCCTCCCTTCCACCTCCACTGCCCTCCTGGCCACTTTAGCCACGCCTCCCCCGGCATACCCGACTACTGCCCCAGCCTGCACTGCTGCTGCTGCTGCTGCCTACCTCCCCGGCCTGCATCGCCCCACCCAAACACACATCATCACGCGCCCCTGCCCTGCCCCGCTGCAGCGACGCCTCCCCCATCATGGTGGAACTGCGTGAGACCCGCCCCGGCCTGCTGCGCCTGCTGGTGCGCGCGTGCGCTGTGGTGGGGGGCGCCTTTGCGGTGACGGGCCTCTGGGACAAAATTGTGCACCGAGCCGTCGTGTCGGTCAAGCGGCACATGAAGTAGGCAGCTGCCATGCAGGTGTGTGTGCCCGTCAGAGGGCACACAGCGGCTGCCAGGCTGGCGTGCAGGGCCTCTCAGGGACGCTCGTGACCCGCAAGCCACTGCTGTCCAGCGTGAGCACCCCTGCTGCCTCTGTGCTTGCTCCCTCCCTCTCGCTGCTGTAACACTGGCGCGCAACACTGGCAGGCAGGCACCTCGGGCCTGGATAAGAGCCCAGGCCTCGGGGCTCACAGAGATGATGTCGTGGCCTGGTCTGCGCCCGCCCTGGCCACCGCCTGCATTCCCTGGCTGGGCTGCCCCACTACTGTGTTCCTGTTCTCGAGCAGTGCATTGCAGTGCCCAGATCGGTGCATTACAGCAGAAGGTGCCCTGTGCTGAGCAAGAATGGGTGTGCATGTGTGGCGGCGCGGCTGAACTGAGGGGCAGTGCAATCGTGGGTGAAAATGATGAGTCCGTGTGTGTCTGGTTGCATAAGATTCGCGCAGCGGGTTGCATGAGTCGAGGGATTGGTGCGGTGAGGTACACAGAGAGAGGCGTTGGAGTGTGAGGAGAAGTGCGGTCAGTGGGAGCGGTCAAAGGGTATTGAGAGACAGTGCCACCAAACTGGGGAAGAACCGACGGTGCCACCAAACAGGGGAGCCGCGACACCTCCGACGGCCCGCCACAGCATTGCTGCTGCGCGCGGGGCGGCGCCCGCTGGCTCCCTCAAGACCCAGAGGGGCGTGTACAGGGCGTGCCAGTCTTCAGTTGTCGGCCGCGTACTTCTCCTTCTCCTTCTCGTACCGCTCCTGCAGCAAGAGATGAGGAGAGGGCGCATGTTGAGCCGCCGGCACTGACGGGAGGGCAGAGGCGGTGACCACGCAACACTTTGCAAGTAGTCTCTCTCCGCATCCTTCAACAAACACCTAGCACTTGGTTTGCCACATCGCCCTGGCCCAAATGTGTGAAAGACCGTTTAAGGCTCTGTGCATCAGCCACCCACCTTCCTTCTATGCTCCACCCACCCATGTCGCCCCAGCACCCGTCATCATCGTCCCTTTCTCCGTCCCAGCCATCCACATGCGCCCCTGCCCCAAAATGCACCCACCTTGTCCTTCTCCGCCTGCTTCACAAAAGGCTTCTTGTCTTCCTCAGACAGCACCTGCCACGCAGCGCCGGTGGCCTTGCCAACCTCGCCCAGGGTCAGGGTGCTGTCCGTCTCCTTGAGCTGCGGGGAGGGGAGGCACGAGCAGGGTGCAATGCAGGATGAGGGGAGAGGGAGAGGACGGAACCGACGGGTGCACAGAAGACGGCGCGCGACACAAGGGCAGGGGGGCAGCAGGTGCGCGCAGCTGGCAGCGGTGCTGCACACATGCTGGTCCAGCCCAGTTGCCGCAGGTCAGGAGCAGGCGTGGCCCACCTCCTTCCGCTTGTGTGAGGCAAAGTACATGTAGGCGGAGAGGGGGCGCTTGGGCGCGTTGGGGTCTGCGGTCAAACAGTCGAAACAGGGGGAGGGCGGGAAAGGGCGGTGAGCACGCATGGTGCAGGGGGGCTGAGTGTGCGCTGTGTGCAGCCACACTGTGCCAGTGGTAGCAGAGATGTTGGAGGGAGGCCACGGCAGTGGGAGGGTGGGGCTGAAGCAGGGCAAACGGCTGCGTTTTGAACCCGGCGGCGTCGCCTTCCGGTGGCGTCGCCTGCAGCACAGCAGTGCCCCACAGTGCACGCCGTGCCGAGGCGGCCGCCGACAGCCCGAGCGCTTGCCGGAAGCCCCCTTGGCGCCATTGCCAGCCCAGGCGAGGCTGATGGCGCGTTGGGGCCAGCCGGCGTGACAACGGCGGTGTGCAGTGCCGCGCGCAAAGCCAGGTCGGGCACGCCGGGACGCATGCGATCACATTGCTGGGTTGGGTGCAGGGCGCCACAGGCCCTGCCGCGACTGGCCGCAGTTCAGATCATGCGGCCCGCCTGTTCGGCTCGCCTCCCGCCCCTCCCGCTGCACGCAGGTCACTTGATTTGAACTCTGAGCACGGACCAAGCGCCGCGGGCTCACCCTTCTCCTTCTTGGCGGGCTTCTCCTTCTTGGCGGGCTTCTCCGCCTTGCCGGCCTTAGGCTCCTTGGCCACCTTTGCCTCCTTGGGCTCCTTGGGCTCCTTGGGCTCCTTCTTGGGTGCCATGTTTTCTAGCCGAGTGTGGGGTGAGGAGATGTGGGAATGGCAGCACAGGCATCCTGCCACCTGATTTGAGGGCGGCGACGGTTCAAAACATTTCATGCACACAGCAGGCCCATGCACCGCTGCCGAGTCGCACCGCCTGGTTTCGCTGCATAGTATATTGTTTCGTGAGCACCATCTGAGCAGAAAACAGGGCCGGAGCTTCCCCTTGCACTCCCCGGCGCAGGCAATTCGCGGCGCTCTGCTGCCGCTCCGCGGCGGAGGAGCACTGTGCAGCACTCGGCACGATGGCGGATGTGCGGGTGAACGCGGAGGTGAAGGACCTCACGAGAATCGAACGCATCGGCGCTCACTCGCATATTAGGGGCCTGGGTCTCGATGACTCCCTAGAGGCCAGGGCGGTATCGCAGGGCCTGGTGGGACAGACGTCGGCGCGCAAGGTGGGTGCAGTGCATGCTGCGCATGTTGACCGCTGCCGCCGCCCGCCGCTGCCTGCACGCAGCAGCAAAGCGCTGCATTCCAGGCTGCCCGCCTCTCACATCGTGGGAAGCATGCCAATCATCTTGCGACCTGCACAGAGAGTTCCCTGCTGGCACCGCCCGCTGGTGCTGCACTGACCCCGACTGCCGCTTGCTGCTGCGTCCCATCACAAACTCCCTCTCCGCCGTGCCGTGCCCCCTCCATCTTGCAGGCCGCAGGCGTGATCACTCAGATGATCAAGGAGGGCAAGATTGCGGGGCGGGGGGTGCTGCTGGCGGGGCAGCCGGGCACGGGCAAGACGGCCATCGCGATGGGCATTGCCAAGAGCCTGGGGCAGGAGACGCCGTTTGCCATGATTGCTGCCTCCGAAATCTTCTCAATGGAGATGAGCAAAACAGAGGCGCTAACGCAGGTGATTTACCAGAGCACACGTGGTGGTTGTAGCTTCCCATGGGGCATGATGGGTGCAGCCTGGTTGGGCGGAGCGGGAGTAGGGCCTGTGTCCCGAGTGTGGTGAGGTGTGGTGTGGTGTGGTGTAGCAAGGCGCACCGTGGAGCAGAGCAGAGCAAGACGGAAGGCGCTGAGGCAGGCGGGAGGGAGAAGTGGAGGTTAGAGGTGGCGCTCGCTGATATGTGGGTGATGGCAAGCTGCCGCATGTCTGTCCAGCTTCACCTGCCGCCCTGCCCTGCCTCGTCCTGACGCTGCCTGCCGCCCCCTTGTCTCAGCTCCCTGCACATGCCTCATGCCCATGGCCCCTTCCTTCAACTGCGCCTTTCCACGCTTCAAAGCTGCACGCCTTCTGCAAGTCAGCGATCAGCTTGCAGGTCAAGGAGGGAAGTGAATTTGTTTCTTACTCTAACCTCTGACCCTTACCGGCACCCTCTGGCCGCGTTTGCACCTCCAAATTCCACTGCTGCAGGCCTTTCGCAAGGCCATTGGTGTGAAGATCAAGGAGGAGAGCGAGCTGATCGAGGGGGAGGTGGTGGAGATTGAGGTGGACCGACCCGCCAGCGGACAGCTGGCCAAGACGGTGAGCAGAGGTGCTTGATTGAATGGACCTGGATCAAGCCGTTGGTGCTGCTGCTGCTGATACTGTTGTGCCGCTGCTGCTGGTGCCGCGCGGCTGCTGCTGCTGCTGTGCCATGCCTTGCGCTGATGCTGCTGATGCTGCGGCTTGTGTTGTGCTGCGCGTCTTCTGCGCTGGATGCAGTTGTGTTTTCTGCTGCTGCTGCTGCTGCTGCTGGACTATTGCTTGAGCTGCTGCTGCTGCTGCCTGGTGTGCACAACTTGCCGGGCCGCAAGAAGTAATGAGAGGCAGCCGTGAGGGCCTGTGACCGCCGCAGCAGCATTCGCACCTCTTGGGCAAGTGCAGCGCAGGCTGGCACCGGCAAGACCTGCATGCACAAACGTACTCTGTGCTCACCTCTTTCAGTGCTTCTCCTGCCACCTGGGGGGTGCAGGGCAAGCTGACGATGAAGACAACTGAGATGGAGACGATCTACGACCTGGGGGTGAAGATGATTGAGGCGATACAGCGGGAGAAGGTGATGACCGGTATTTTAGTGGTTCTTTGGGGGGTGCGCTGGGTTTGGGGGCCGGGTTCAGGGGATGGGTTCAGGGGCTGGGTTCCAGGGGGCTGGGTTTGGGGGTCTACGGTGGTGGTAATGTTGGTTGTGCGGTACAACCGCAGAAAGCAGGCAATGTTCTGACGGTGCGTGCAGGCGCCGTGGGGTGGGGACACGCGACGCCGGCGTGGGGACGGCTTGGTGGGGTGGGGTGGACCGCAGCGAAGCATTGCTGTGGGGGCTTATTCAGGTGGACCTCCGGCTTTGCATGGCTGCACGCCCGTCTGCCTGCCCCGGGCCCTGCGGACTGCCCCTGTCAGCCTGCCCCGCCCCTGCCGCCCGCCCCCGCCTCTATCCATCGCTGCCTGCACTGCGCCGATTCACCGTCGCAATTCGGTGACTGCCAGACGTGCCTCCCACCCCCTGCCCGCACTGCCGCCACTGTCTTCTCACCCCACGCTGTGACCACGCTGTGACCACGCTGTGACCACGCTGTGACCACGCTGTGGCCCCTCACTCCCGCCTGCCTCTGTCTCAACTCCTGCCTGCTGTGCTGTGCTGTGCTGTGCTGTGCTCACCCCCGCCTGCCTGCTGTGCTCGCCCCTGCCTGCCACCTCAGGTCACTGCCGGTGACATCATCGCCATTGACAAGGCCAGCGGCAAGGTCACCAAGCTGGGGCGCTCGTTTGCACGGTCGCGAGACTATGACGCCATGGGTGGGTGGGTGGCCAACACGCGTCTGAGGGCGCCGGGGGAGGGCAACGCAGTGCCCGGCCTGCTTGGTGCCGTGATGGAGGGGTGCGGAGGCGTGGGCTGGCGTGTGGGACTGAAGAGCGCCTGGTGTGTGCCTCAGCCGCGCACAGTTGCCATGGCCGAGTGGCTATTAGCCTGCCCGTCTCCCGACACAGGCGGACTTCCCCTCCTGGCCGTTCCTCTCATGTACCAGCAAACATAACGCCTGCTTCCGCCAAGGCATGCCGTGTGCCTCGGGGCCCCTCGTCCCCTCGCTGTCCATCCCGAATGCCCCACCTCTGCCTCCGCCCCGCCCACTCTGAACTGTCCCCCCAGCAACGCCTCCCCTCCCCCTGCAGGCCCCGCCACCAAGTTTGTGCAGTGCCCAGAGGGCGAGCTGCAGAAGCGGCGCGAGGTGGTGCACGTGGTAAGCCCGCCCAGCACACACAAGCACAACCCTGCCCTCTGTACTGTCGCCACGCCTGCCTTTCCAGTTTCGAGTTCAGCCAGTGCATGGAACCTGCTTGGGCAACGGTTGCAGCCTAGTCAGATGGTGCTACAGAGAGCTCTCTGGGCCTTGTTGTGTGCCCTGCCCGGATCAAGGCGACAGCCAGCTCCGCACGGTGTCCAAGTGCCGAGGGAGAAGCGGTACATACACACGGGGGGGGCAGTACAGCAGCCAACGGGACCCACAGCACGGGACCCCCACCCACCCMCCCACCCCCGACATTCAATGCCCTGACTGCCCCGCCCCCGCCAACCATCCGCTCCACCCTACCTCAACCCTTCCCACCTTGTTTGCAGGTGAGCCTGCACGAGATTGACGTCATCAACTCGCGGCAGCAAGGCTTCCTGGCGCTGTTTGCTGGAGACACGGGGGAGATCCGCATGGAGGTGCGCCACCTTCTGCACAGCTTCCTGTGTTTCCTTCCTCCCTGTGTCCTCCATTTCCGGCCACCTTGTCCCTGCCTGCCTGGGCATGCCGCCTTCTGCATCGCGGGCAGCTTGTGTGGGCAGATGGGAGTCTGGGAGCATGGCCGGAGGGGGAGCCAGGGTGGAGGGCCGCCATGCGCACCCTGCCCGCGCCCCTTGTTGTGCCCTCTTCTTCTGCCTTGTTGGCCGCCGGTTGGGGAGAGCTGGAAGGGTGAACAGCTGAGCTGGAAGGCTGGAGGGGAGGCGGGGGTGAAGGGCTGCAACAGGGAGCTTGGTGCCCGCCCACCCTCCTCCCCCTTTGCCTGCTCCGATGGGCCTGCCCTGCCAGCTCCCCTCTTTCCGGCACCCACCCCCCTCCTGCTGCTGCCCCTGCCCCCGCTGCCGTCGCTGCTGTGTGTCCGCTGCAGGTTCGGGAGCAGATCGACGGCAAGGTGGCGGAGTGGCGGGAGGAGGGCAAGGCGGATATTGTGCCGGGGGTGCTTTTCATTGATGAGGTGAGGGGTCGAGGAGCAATGAGGAGGGGCGGGGGCAGGGTGGCGGTGGGGAGGTGTGCAAGAATGTGATCTAGAGTGTGTTCCGAGCGCTTGTTTTAGGCATTAATGAAGTGCCGGGGGTGCTGGTCATTGATGAGGTGAGGGGATGAGGAAGGGTGGGGGCTGGATGGTGATAGTGGGTGGGTGGAGGGGGGTAGGCGTGTGCAGTGCGTGATGGGGAGTGGGCCGCACTCACTTCTTTGTGAGCTGGTGCAAGCGCCCACCTGTTTGCCCACCTGGTTCTGGGCCCGGCCACGTGGGTTACCAAACTAGACAGCAGAGGCCCGCACAGTACCAGTACTTTAGTCAAGCTGCATTTTTGCATATGGAGTTCAACATCTGTATGGACCAGACCCTGCACGCTGAGAGCCCGCACGCTGCGTGGGCATCCTCCTTGCTGCACCCACCAGCAGCAGCGGCAGCACCGCCGCGCCTGCCTTGCTGCCTGCCATCCTCTGCCCACTGCACTTCCCGCCCGGCCAGTGGCGACAACCATCCTTATCTACTACAATGATTTGTGACCCCATGGCCACATGACTACACCAAACGATACCGGAGGCCCCTGCCTACACTCCAGCCTGCCTGCCTGCCTGCCTGTTCGCCCACCTGTGTGACCTGCGCCTTCTTACTCTGCCCGCAGCCCCATGGGCTGGCATGCATCGCTGTGCATCAACCACCCTCTCTTCTACGCTTTCTATCCCGAGGCTGCACCTTGCATCACAAGCACACGACGGCATGTGTGCCTGGCATGGAGGTCGAGCGCCCCCCATCTCCTGGGCCTGCAGGGCAGCACATGAGCAGCCAGCGTGTGCCTCCCACTCATGCTGGGCATGCAGTGCTTCCATCCTCGGCCTGCATACCCCCCACACATGGCCACGCACGTGTACACGTTCCTGAGCACTCAGCTGGTGCCTCCCACCACAGCTGGTGCACTTGCTCGGCCTGACAAGCTTCCCCCTCCCCGGGCCTGCACTCTGCACTCTGCACTTTGCACTCAAGTACACTGGCGTGCCTGGCTCCCATGGGTACTGCAGGTGCCATGCTGGGCATGAAGTGCTGCCCCTCCTGGGCCTGCTTTACAATACAACCTACTGCAGTTCACCTTCTGGCGCTCACCGCCATTGCATGGGAGGCGCCCCCTCCTGGGCCAGCGTTACAGTACACACAAGCATGTAGTCAACGTCTGGCTACCATCCTTCATCACACACCTTCAATTTGTGGCTCCCACCGCCGCTGCAGGTGCACATGCTGGACATGGAGTGCTTCTCCTTCCTCAATCGGGCGCTGGAAAGCGACATGGCCCCCATTCTGGTGGTGGCAACCAACCGGGGGATCACCAAGATCAGGTGGGCGCGAGTCAGGGGTGGAGCGGGGTGGGGCAGTGCGGCGTGGGGCAGCTGTCCCCCATACGGGTGGTGGCAACCACCCGGGGGATCACGAAGATCACCCAACCATGCGTCCTATGTGTTAAGCGTCTCGTGACTAAAGACTTGTGGCTAGGGTTGGTGCCCACCTGCACCCCCGGCCTCAAGGCGCTGCCCATTTTGCCTGTGTGCCTGTGTGTCCTGCCTTGCAGGGGCACCACCTACCATGCCCCCCACGAGTCCCCATCGAGCAGCCTGTTGCATCACATCACCTGCCTGTTTGTGCCTGCCTCCCCTGCAGGGGCACCAAGTACCGCGCCCCCCACGGCATCCCCATTGGCCTGCCTGTGGCATCACATCACGCGCCTGCAGGTTTGTGCCTGCCTCCCTTGCAAGGGCACTACCTACCGTGCCCCCCACCCCAGCGACTAACCCCTAATTCCACCACCCGCTCGCCTGTCTTTTGCGTGCCGTGCAGGGGCACCAATTACCGCGCCCCCCACGGCATCCCCATTGACCTGCTGGACCGCCTGCTCATCATCAACACGCAGCCCTACAGCGAGAAGGAGATCCGCAAAATCCTGGACATTCGGTGAGGGGGCGGGTGGGGAGACGGGTGCACGTGAGGGTGGATGGGTTCCCTTCCGCCTGGAGCATCAGTAGGGGGCGGGGGCGACAGGCGGGAGACAGGTGCATGTGATGGTGGGCTGGGCGGTGGGGAGGGGGCGCACTGAGGATGGGGAGACAGGAACACATGCCTGGGGTGGGACGTGAGGAGGTGGGCGGTGGGGGGACAGATGTTGTGGCACCTTGGTGGTGTGCCAGGAAGGGGGGTTGGTGCATGGTGGGTGAATGACTTTGCATCAGATCCTGGCAGCTCGAAGGCTCGTGCCTGCCTGGCTGCCCACCAATGCCTGCCCCGAAAGTCGCACGCACCTCTCTGCCTGCCTGCATGCCTGCATGCTCCTACACCCCTGGATGACTGCCCATTCGGGCCTGTCCATCGTCCATGCCGCCACCTGCTCCCCTGCCTGCCCCTCCCACCCCGCGCGCGCCCCCCTTTGCCTGCAGCATGGGAGAGAAGAGGTCGTGGGAGGTGTTGTCAACAGCTGCCTTCAAAGCCCTGCCCACAAAAACACGACTCCAGCTGCACCTGACCTCGCCTGCACCCCTGCATGTTTCCTCCTGCCTGCAGGCGGATCGTGGAAGGAGGGCATGGAGGCAACGAATGCTCCTATGCACCTGCCTGCCCACTGTTGCTGCCCCTGAAACATTGTTTATTTCCGCCCATGCCCCCATCCTGGTCTCGATTGAGCCTGCAGGACGGAGGAGGAGGATGGAGGCGCCTCCGCACCTCCTCACTGGTGCTGCCCTCAACAGGGTCGTTTTTGCCATTCCCCGCCCGCCTGTTCTCGATTGAGCCTGCAGGACTGAGGAGGAGGATGTTGAGGTGGCGGAGGATGCCAGGGATCTGCTCACAAAGATTGGCGTGGAGACCAGCCTACGGTGAGTCTCTTTCTATATTATGCCGTTGATGCGGGCGGGAGGGCTAGTGGGGTGGGCTCCCCGCCGAGGACCTGCTGACAGCAGATGGTCAAATCTGTTTAGAAACGGAAT
The DNA here is from genome assembly GCA_002896455.3 of Chlorella sp. ArM0029B. Lineage (NCBI taxonomy): Eukaryota > Viridiplantae > Chlorophyta > Trebouxiophyceae > Chlorellales > Chlorellaceae > Chlorella > Chlorella sp. ArM0029B. The sequence goes on along the minus strand of JTEE01000022.1, from coordinate 647,760 downwards.
CATGCTTTAAAGGAATTCGCACAGCTGATAGAGGAGGCGTGAAGGCAGACGCGGTGAGCCCACATGTTACTGCGTTGGCATGGGGTGGGTGCCCAGTGGACTCCCCGCCAGGCACCCGCTCACAACAAAGTGCGCCGCTTGGTATTTCATGGCGCATCCAGTGCGCTGGCATTGCACGCAACTGACGCCCCCTGACGCCCACGTCGCCAGCATGCCTCCTGTCTTGGGTGGTGGGCATCGTGGGTAGTGTAGCAGCAAGGGGCAGCCACACACCCAGAGATAGCAGCTTTCCACCCATTACCCCGCTGGCCAGCGGCTTCTGCTCTTGCTCTTGCTGTCCAACACCCTCTGCACTCCCCCCCATGCCCCTGCGGCCCCCCGGCCAGCTGTGCCATGCCATTACAGCGATGCAGGCCACTGTCCTGCCTCAAGCACACGGAGCCCTGGCTGACACTCTTGCTTAATCCACCACCTTTCTGCCTTCCCCCCCGGCAGCACTCCTGGTGGCGTCCTCAACCCCACGCCCTCAGCCTGCAACGTGTTATTCTCCCCCCTGCTGCTACGCCATCCAACTGACCAATGCTGCTGGATTGGTCCTCCCCCCTGTGCCCTCCCCCCTGCTGCTACGCCACCCAGCTGACCAGTGCTGCTGGTGTGATCCCCCTTCCTCTGCCCTCCCCCCTGCAGCTACGCCACCCAGCTGACCAGTGCTGCTGGTGTGATCCCCCTTCCTCTGCCCTCCCCCCTGCTGCTACGCCATCCAACTGACCAATGCTGCTGGTTTGGTCCTCCCCCCTGTGCCCTCCCCCCTGCTGCTACGCCACCCAGCTGACCAGTGCTGCTGGTGTGATCCCCCTTCCTGTGCCCTCCCCCCTGCAGCTACGCCATCCAGCTGATCAGCGCTGCCTCTCTTGTGGCGCTGACCTGTGCTCTGCTTTGGTCCGCCCCCCTGTGCCCTCCCCCTGCAGCCACTCCATCCAGCTGATCAACGCTGCTGGTTTGGTCCAACCCCTTCTGCCCTCCCCCATCCAGCTGGCCAATGCTGCTGGTTTGGTCCAACCCCCTCTGCCCTCCCCACTGCAGCTACGCCATCCAGCTGACCAGTGCTGCTGGTTTGGCCCACCCCCCTCTGCCCTCCCCCCTGCTGCTACTGCTGGGAGGAATGCAGGGCCGGCGGCTGCCCACTGCTGCCTCTGCCGCTGCTGCTGTCGTCGCCGACGCCACTGCAGCTACGCCATCCAGCTGACCAGTGCTGCTGGTTTGGCCCACCCCCCTCTGCCCTCCCCCCTGCTGCTACGCCACCCAGCTGCCCAGTGCTGCTGGTTTGGCCCAACCCCTTCTGCCCTCCCCCATCCAGCTGACCAGTTTTGCTGGTTTGCCCACCCCCCTGTGCCCTCCCGCCTGCAGCTACGCCATCCAGCTGATCAGCGCTGCCTCTCTGGTGGCGCAGCGGCGCAAGGCTGCGGCGGTGGATGTTGAGGACGTGAGCAAAGCGTACACACTGTTCCTGGACGTGCAACGCAGCGTGCAATACCTACAGGTGCGTTACTGCGATTAGATGGGCGGTGAACAGGGGCGGGTTGTGGCATGCACGCGTTTTTGCTAGGTGGGCGGCGCAGCGTGCAGCACCTGCAAGGGCGGGAGCCGGGGCGTGGGAGGGTGGTGAGGGTTGGGATGTGCACCCTGACCATGCTGGCATGCGCAGCGTGCAACGCCTGCAGGTGTGTGAGCGTGTGGAGGGGCTGTGAGATGGGGCAGTGGTGGGGCGGTGAGGTGTGTTGGGGCGGGGCGTGCATCCCAGTTTCTGAGCGTGCAGCGCGGCGTGCTGTGCGTGCCTGCAGGTGCAAGTGGGGGCGTGGTGGGGCGGTGAGGTTTGGCGGGTTGTGGCATGCACGCTGTTGCTAGGTGGGCGGTGCAGCTCGCAGCTCCTTCAGGGGTGCTAATGGAGGCGTGGCGGTTGTGTGGGGTTGGTGTGTGCCCCCGCTGCACAACCGGTGTATGTGCCACGCAGCAAGCAGTACCTGCAGCGCGCAGCACCTGCAGGTGTGTTTGTGAGGCTTGGATGGGTGGTGAGGCAGTGAAGTGCAGCGCCTGCACCCAGTGAGGGCGGGGGAGACGGTGCCAGTGGGCAGGGTTGGGGCGGATGTGTGGAGGGCGTGCTCGCATCATTGGCCCCGCATCTGGGATGTGGGGCTGGCCGCGCAGCACGCACCTACAGGCACCTGCCGCATGGGCTACATGCAGCCAGTGAGATACGTGCACAGCCACTCACCGCATCACACACGCACACACGCTGCCATGCCAGTCGTTGACACCGACGCATTGTTGTACTGCCTGGACCCCACAGGAGTATGCCCAGGAGTACATGTACAACGACCTGGAGGAGGGGGCCGCAGAGGAGGAGGGGGAGCAGGAGGAGGCTGCAGAGATGCAGCAGTAGTGTCACGTCAACCCGCCAGACCTACCGCTCAGCGTCGCGCCGCATGGATGAGGGTTGACGTCACTGCCCGTGCGTGTGTACAGAGAGAGTAGTGCTCTGGTCGGCAGATGTTAGGGGGACCCGGCGGGGCTCACCTGCGCTGGTTTCCTCGAGTCACGGCCGAGGCATATCCCTGCTCTATGCAGTAGTAGCGCGCAGCTGCCGTTGTTGCTGCCCGCTAGCAGCGCTGCTGCCTGCCAGGCAGGTGCAGTGCTGCCGGTCGGGCAGGCACGCCTGTGTGTGTGCAGCAGGCAAGCCATGCTGGTGCGCAAGAGTACCGCAACTATGCCCATTGCGCCCGGGGACGCGATTGGCTGCCGTCTGAATGCTGCGTGCTCCGCTGCGATTTGCAGCGGGGTGGGCAGGCAGGCGCATGCTGCCTCCCCGCTGCCGCCCGCCATCTAGCACGCCCGCCACCTTGCGACCTCAGCGCGGTTGCAAGCCTTGCACATCTTGCATTCAACCGCCTCCCCCCCTCTTCCTGTCCCTCCTCCCTGCTAGCATCGCGTGTTTGCCTCTCCCTGCTATCCCCTTCCGCAAGCTTCACTTCTCCCTTGGGTGCTTGCTCCCGGTCAGCCACACCCTGCATTTATTGCTTTGCAAGGCATTACGTCACCTCAAGCGGTCCTTCCGGACGGCCTGTGCAGGGCACGAGGTGCTTCCTCTCGCCGCACCCTGCCACCCACAAGTGGGGCAGCCTGGCTCTGTCACCCCGCCAATGTCAGGCTGTCGTTAGGCAATGGGCAGGGGCAGCTTTTAAGTAGCAAGATCCGTGTTACAGCAAACAGATAGGAAGTCGTCGCAAAGTTTCCCAAGCATTTCTGGGGGGCGGCCTTGGGCACACTGCTGCACTGGAACGCTGCACCCGGCGGCGCGGTGGCGCCGCAACCGGTGCCTGTGGCGACAGCGCTATGTTGCGACACTGTTGACCTTGCAACTATTTGTGTGGTCGGCACGTTGGTGGTCTCCCGGGATGTGTATCCTCCAAAGGTGTGGATTCTAGAAAACAGCAACAGCCACTTGGCAGCAGCCACTTGGCAGCAGCCGGCAGCGGCGGCACCCAGTATCAGATACCGCGTTGCTAGGCTGAGCAGTGTGCGCGCAACATGTCCGGTTCTGAGTTCGTCCGTTACAACACGGAGGTTTCGCTCAATCTGAATCGGGGGGAAAGGGCATGGGGAAGGGGTATGTGAGTGGTGGGGGTGGGGGTGAGAGGGAGTGTCGGGGAGGACGGGCTGCGCGCTGCCGTCGCCGCTGCTGCTCCGCTGCACGCTGCTGGCGGCGGGTTGCTGCTTGGGTGGCGACGTGCTGATCCCACGGGCGTATGGTGGTGCGGAGCAGGCGCTGCAGTTCTTGGTGGCCCAGAAGAAGAACAGCTGTCGGCCCCGAAACGAGGGCTTTGGCTGACCAACAGCCACGCTGCATCTGCCGAATCTCTAACACCTTATCGGTGCCGATGTGCTGCAACAAGGGGGGTGAGGCGTATTTGTCAACTTGCCTGCGCCGGAGTAAAGCTGAAGGTTGAGCTGCGCAGCATGGGTGGCCCGCCGGCCAGCAGCGATGGCAGTGGCGGCGGAGGCAGCGGCAGTGGCGGCAGCGGTGCCGGGACCAGCCTGGAGGCGCGCCTGCGGACGGTGGGCGGCTTATTTGCTCGCGATGCCACATGTGCTTCTCACACAGCTGCGCAGCGGGCCCTCCGGAGGCTGCCCGCGGGCCGGCACACCTTTCTTTCTTTTCGTCCTTTCTTTTGGGCGCACATGGTATGATCTTGCTCATTCTGGACTGGTTTATATTGCAGGCTGGCATAATATTTCCGTCTTGTCACGTAACTCGGTCGAGCATTGCCCGAGGAACGTGTATTGCACCGGCGGCTTGGCAAGCCCCACCGGCCTGCCATGATGGGCCCTGCCGGGCATAGGGCGCCTCCGCGGGCGCTGCCCGCAGCTCTCGTGCTGCTTTCAGGCAAGTAGTTGGCGAGGGTGGGGGGCTGCGCCAAGAGCGGAGCCCGCGGGTGTGACTTCCCTGGTCCTGCTGCTTCATTCTGGACTGGCGCCGTTTTGGACTTGGGGCTGCACCGGGAGGTTTCCCCCTCCCTCCGTTCTCGGCATCCCCCTCCATAACACTAGCACCCTCCCGCACTGGCATCTCTACTGGACTGCTAGGGCATCCCCTCTCCACTGCACTGACACCTCCTCTCCATTCCGGACTGTCTTTGCTTTCCCCTGGCACCGTTTGAAACCGGACCGGACACTTTTACAGGTGCATGTTCTGGACTGTGGTGGCATCCCCCCATTGCACTAACATTTCCCTGCACCGGCGTCCCCTGCTCATCTGCACGGGCACACCCCACCATTCCAAGAAACATCCCCCCTCCACTGTACCTTCACGCCCCCTCCATTCCGGACTGTCCCGGCTCCCCCCGGTACTGTTTGGAATCGGACCAAGTTCACACCTGCGCCCAACAGCTTCCCTGGCTTCTGCCCTTGCCTGCGCCTCAGCAGCCTTCTTTGCGTCTACCCTCCAGGGCGAGTGCCCGCTGCCGCCTTCCCTGGAGCCCCCCCACCAACTTGCTGCCGTTTCCTTCCCTCCCCCTTCCGACTGCAGTCTGCCTGCTCTCGGCATCCCGGATGCACGGTGCACATGGCAGCAGCCTCAGGGAGGAGAGGCCTGGCCCTGCAATGGCACCTAAGCAGCCAAAAGCAGGTGCCTATATGCCACACCGTGTGCTGGTCAAGCTGAAGGTCAAGCCCCCGGGCCGCGGCGCCACCTCCACCACCCAGGCGCTGCCAACCTTCAAGGGCCTGCAGTTGCTCGCCTTCCATGGAGCAGATGTCAACGAAACCCTGACCCGCCAGGGCGCCAGCGCTGCCGCCGCCAAGGGGGGCAGCAGCCCACAGGTGCCGGTCGGGGCTGTGCTGAGCCTGAATATCACAGACGGGAGCACCGTGGAGGAACAGGTGGCTGCCTTGAAAAGTCATGGAGATAAGGGGGGACGGGGAGGGGGCGGGAGGGAAGGGTCTGCGAGGTGGCCAGCGGCGGCGGTGCAGCGGGTTTGGTCATGCTGGGCAACAGCTGTGTGTGACCATGAGATTTCAGGGGTCACGAGGGCATGTCTCTTTCTGTCTCAGTGTTCACGCCACCGGGCAGCCCTGGAGGGTGGTGCCCTGCGGCGGCACTGGAAGTGGGCAGGTGTGTCACGCATGGGCAGCTGCCCAGCCGCAGCATGGCCAGCGTACCTGCACCCACACTCGCATCGCGCCGCTTCATGGCTGCCCCGCTGTTGCCCCACTCACCTACCCCCCCTCTTTTGGCAGGACTGCAACTTTTCTGCCTTTGGTGCATTCCTGCACGGCTGCCCAACCACACCGATGCCCGTAAGGCATCCCTGCCACTCACCTCCCAAACCACCCCTCAAGTTTGTAACCAAGACATTCCTCTCGCCCCTTCCTGCCCACAGATGTCGAGTTCGTGCAGCCTGACTACCTCAACTCCCCGTCTTCCTGGGACGAGGTCATTCCCAACGACCCGTTTTACACCAACGACATTGACGGTTATGAAATGAAAAGGGGCCCCTTTGATGATATCGAGGGCCAGTGGCACCACCACGCAATCAACCTCCCCCAGGCCTGGTCCCGAGCCACGGGCAGCAACAAGGTGAGTGGCCCAGCGGGGATGAGGCGCTGGCGAGGCGGGGGGGGAGGCGAGGGCGCACGCGTGCCCGTGTGTAGGCAGAAGTGTTGGATGGGCACACCGCACCGCATCTGCCAGCTCCTATCCATATAGTAGGATCGGTGCATGGCTGCCCCCAGAAGCCCCGCCAGGCTGCCTGCAGCATGGGGGTGCCAGCAGGGCTGTTTGCACCCTGCCACGGGCCGGTGTGTGTTACCCGCCAAGCCCGCCCACCTGCATTCCTTTGCCCATTTCGCAGGTGCCAGTGTGTGTCATTGATACTGGAGTTTTGAAAACATATGAAGACTTGATCGATGTAGTCAGCGTCAACTGGAACAGGTGGGCTGCCGGCTGCTGCCTGCTGATGTGTTGCGTGCCAGCTGGCTGGGCCTGCAGGCCAGGTTCCGAGCGCAGCAGGATGTGCTGCCTAGGCCTCGTTGAGCTATTTTGCCCACATTGAATTGAGCTCCGGATGTTGCTTTGTTTGCAGGGCCGTGCCGGAAAACCCATCCGACCCTCCTCAGCCCACACCTGACAGCCCCGACTTTTACAACACCACCGGTGAGCCACGCGCGCTTGCTGCTGCCCTGCACGTAGGGCGAAGCTGGTCTAGCACAGCCACAGCACAACACGACACGACACCGAGCCACAGCACAGCACATCATTTAATGTCACAGCAAAGCGATCAATATGAGGCCAGCAGCAAAACCTCCTTGAGCGGTGCCGCAAGAGCAGGCAGCTCACAGTGCGGTGCAGTAATTGCTGCTACATCTGCTGCAGACTGCTGTTGTCTGTCACTATGCCCTGCTCAGAGTGCGCCTGCGGCCCGCGCTGTGTGACAGCATGGCATATGCAATTGCCCCTGTCAAGGAGTTGTGTGCCGCCAAAGTCCGTCTGTGATCAAGAGCAAGGGGTGCACCCCGCACCAGGTCCCGCATGGCGCCCAAGCTCACACACGCCCTAAAAGTGCCCAAGCCTTGGCTGCTGGCTATCCTGCCTGCCTGCTCATCTCCGCTGCCTGCTTGTCTTCCTGCGCATCTCCCCTCCCCTGCCATCGCAGACCTAGGTGGGCACGGCACTGGCATGGTTGGACTCATCGGTGCCAAGGCAAACAACGGGAAGGGCGTCGCAGGCGTGGTATGGAACGTGAGTGCCTTGGATTCGACTCACTTCCACCTTTTGGGTTCTTGTTCTGCCTGCCGTGCTGCATGCAAGGGAGGCAAGCAGCAGGGCAATGCACCAGGTGTCCCCCAGCATGAGCCGGATCTGATTTGGGGACTGCCTGCCGTGGTTACAGCCTGCTTGCGGCGGCACGCGAGTTTGTGGGCACCGCTGCGTTCAAACACTGTGCTTGTGTGGCTGGCTGGTTGGATGGGTGGGAGGGCAGCGGTGCAGGCTTGACGTATCTGGGTGCCGTCACTTTTCGGTAGTAGTGGGGGGGAGCCCACACCTCCGCTGTTTCCCTGAAAACACGCCCATGACACAAGGTTCCTTTTCTACTGTTCTTATCGTGCCTTCGCTGTTCACAGATGCAACACGCCACCTTGCGGCATCACACCTGCCATGCTGCCTGGCCCCATCCTTCCTTCCTTTCCTGCGCAGGCGCCAATGTACATGTGCAAGAACGGCCACCGCGACATCTTCACCGACTCTTCCTTCATCGACTGCTTGCACCTCTGCGCCGAAGCCGGTGCACGCGTCATCAGCTACAGCTTTGGCGGCAGCGTGTACTCTCAGGTAACGTTCGATGCCATCGAGAAGATGCAGGCGCATAAGGTGCTCCTGGTTACCTCGGCCGGCAACGCCGGCTACGACCTCAACTTGGTCCCATCCTATCCAGCCGCCTACAAGCTGGACAACATCATCTCAGGTGGGATGTGCCCGCTGTGCCTGCTCTGGCGTGCCTGGCGTTCACGCGGTACCCCTCTTCTGGGCATGTTATTGCTGAAACGATGCATCGGCCTGCTCTGCTGCGCCATCATGCTACCGTGTGCGCCGTTGCTATACCTTGTGAATCCAGTGCGCTGCCAATGGCCTGCTTTGCCTTTCGGTCTTGGCTTCCGGAGCAAATCCCTTGGCTGACAGTGCCTCTGCACGGCAAGCAGCCCAGTCTGCCAACGTGCAGGCTTTTGATGCCCGCCTTTGACTGTTCCCTCTTCTGCCTGACCCACTGCAGTGGCTGCCACCAACGGAAGGGACATGCTGGTCTCTAACAGGTAACCCGAGAGCCCACTGCTCGCTGTTGCGAAATTCCGTGCAATAACAGTCCGACGCCAGCTGCCATGTAACATCCATCGCGTCCATGCAACACCCAGGCCCGCACGTCCTCAGCTGGCCTGCAGCTGGGGATGCAGTACGTGGTGTAGGAGGTTGCCTGGCTGTGCGCATCCTAACAATGCTGTGTGTCTCCCGCTGCCCGTGATGCCTCATGCAGCTATTGGGGAAGCAACTATGGAAACTCAACCGTCCACCTAGGGGCCCCAGGCACCAATCTCGAGGTGGTCTCGTGGTTTCCCGAATTTGACTTCGCCGGCATCTACGGGTGCGTTTCATTCATGTGAAACTACTGATGCAGGGTGGGCATTCTTTGCCGGCGCACACCGCATGGCACGGGCCTTGCACTGACCAGCCTTGCATTGGCAGGCTAAGCACTACCCCCCTTGCAGCTTTGGTCGCATACATTGCTCGCTGATCGTGTCAAGCTGGGGCCTGACACCTGTCCAGGTGTACCTGGAGCTCGGTGACCGGGCCTGGGCCAAGCATCCAAGCAACATAAAGCCCTTTCTTAGCACCAGCCGGCCCCCTCCCACGCCTGCCATTGCAATCAATCAATCAATCAATTACATTTAGGGTCCACGGAGCCAGCAGGACTCATGGGACGGTGAAGGGAAAGCTTATCTTTGTGGGCTTTGAAACAAACAGAAAGAAACTCAGGAATGCGGGTGCATGCACTCTGGGAAAGCCAC
>JTEE01000022.1:616759-633176 GCA_002896455.3 Chlorella sp. ArM0029B | reverse complement strand
CCCGCAGCCCGCCTCCTCCACCGCCCGTCCCATTCGCAAGTGAGTGACAGCTGGTGGGATGTCAATTCACACGCCCCCACTGCACGACAGTGCTGTGGCAGCCGCCTGTCGATGCTGTCACGATGGCTTGCCGCCATCCCTACACCAGTGCCAGGCATGACGGCAGGATGTAGTTAGATGTAGCTGTCACCGGCCCAGCGGAGGCCACTGGGAACCTCAAACTGCCCCATTTTGCCTTGTGTGCCTGTCTGGCTCATTGAGTTGCCAGGCAAGGGGTGCAGCTCGCCCTCATTTTGCTGCCCCTGTACCCTCGCAGCACAGCAATGCAGCAGCCTGCTACTTTGCACCTCCCAGTCCATGCCACACACAGGCACTCACCATGAGCGCCCCGACCCCACCCACTGGCACTGCAGCTCTGCCCCTGGCCCGCCTGAGGGCGTCGCAGTCCAGCGACAGGTCTGCCAAGCACAAAGCCATCGCCGCCATCGACGGCAACAGCCTCACCATGTCCGCCACACGCCCGTCGGTGGGTGGGTGGTAGGGTTGGGTGAGGGTTGGGAAGGCGAGTTGAATATCGTCGGAGCAGTGGCAGGCGCTCTCCTTGCATGCCGGCATCACCCGCTGTCCTCCTCTGCCGCGCCATGCCGCAGGTCGCCTCCTGGTTGTCCCTCGACCTGCTCGCTGCAATGGAGGTTGAGAGCATGACCCTTCAGGGAGGCACCGGCGCCGCAGCCTTCCCCCTGTACACCAACCTGGTCACACTCACAGTCCGCGTGTCCAACACAGCACCCACCGCCGCCGCCGGCCCCGACAAGCGGTGCGCAGCTGTGTGAATACCGTGTGCGGGTTGTGGGGCGGGTTGATTGGAGATGACGGCTGGGCGATGTGGCAATGCAGCAGGCATGTCATGCCCGATGTGCGTTGGCCAGTGCAGCGCACGCGCCAGGCTCCTGTGCACCTGGCAGGCAGCTGCCATCCGCGCCCTGCCGCAGGCGGCGGAGGCCGCAGGCGGCGGCAGCGGCGAGATCCACGCCCAAGGCTCTAGCCCCGCCAGTGCCCCAGTTTTGGCTTGACTTGGCTTGGTTACGGGAATCCGTGCTGCAGGCCTCATGCCCCATTGTGCTTTGGACTCTTGCAATCTCACCCTGAAGCCTCAACCACCTCCCCTTGCTGGCACACATTGCCTGCAGGCCTGCCGCCCTGTGCAACACCCTAAAGGGGCCCCTGCGCAGCGACACCGGCATCACGATGCGCTGTGGCGCCGTCAAGGCTGGCCGCTTTGTGCGTGCACCCAAGGTCGGGCGCTACGTCAGCGTGGACATTGTGCGCAAGGATGCCAAGGGCAAGGTGGTGAGCGAGACCCTGGTGCTCTCCGAGGTCGACGTCGTGGCACGCTGTGAGTGGGACGGTGCAAGGGTTGTAAACTGGGCAGGGAGGGCCCCAGCCCTGTGGGCGGCTAAGCAATGGATGAGGCAGGGCAGGGGTAAGGCAGGGGGCGTGGGCGCTGGTGCCATGTCCTAAGGGCAGCAGAAGTCCCTCGCACTGGCCGAGGTTAGCATGCTTGGCATCGTGTGGGCAAGGTGGTTGTAGCTTGGTGCGAGGTGCGCTCAGAAAACGCATGGGCGTGACCCTGCACATGGGTTGGGCTGACATGCTGGGTGGGGCAGAGGGGAAATAAGATGGTGGTGCTCGTTGCATCACACGCAGCGTAGTTGATGGAGTGCAGCTGCCATGCACATGCTGTCCGTGAACGGGTCAACAAGCCGTGTAGCAGGAGCATTGCCCCCTCCCAACTGACGTGATGCCCCTTCCTCTTCCCCCCACCCACACCGTCCCGATGATGCAGCCGTGCCCGCTAGCAAGACTTCGGGCTGAGCTGCCAACGGCTGCCATGCTTTGGCCGCCAGTGGCCTCGCAGCCCAATGATGCAGCCCGCGTGCATGCTTTGGCCGCCAGTATGACGCAGCAGGCGTGTATGGAAGGCAGGGCCCTTGAAATTTCCGCCTTCCCGGCACGCCCCCCTTGAAGTTGAAGAAGAAGAAGCGAAGGAGGAAGTGGCCGTGGGCGTGGGGTGAGGGAACCAGCAGAGGTGCGGACATGCTGACACCCGCCACGCCGCCTCTATACTCCACAGAAGCGTCCGTCCCGAACCAAGCACTCTCTTATGCACCACCTAGTACTGCAGGCCTCTGATACGCGCTGTTGCTACACATATCAGGGTCCTGTGCGCTCCTCCTGAACATGTGTGCTACGGCGCCTGACCTGCACCATTCGCACCCTGGCTTGAAGACATTTCTCCCTTCTCTGCCTGTGCCATCCATCCCTCTGTCGAGCCATGGCCACTGCCTTTTTCAGCCCTTGCCAAGCACAACAGTGCCACCTTATTGTGAGGTGGCAGCCAGATCGCCCAGCTTTGGGTGCCCCACGTCGCCCTCTTTACAAATGGCATTGATGTTCGAGTGATTGCCAACCTTTCTCCATGTGGTGGGCACGCTTGTTGCCACGCATCCAACTTGCTTGCAAGTGACCTCGTGCCTGCTCGCCTCCCCACCCTCCACGTCTCCGTTTGAGTCTTTCTACTTTGTAGAACCTTTCTGGTTGTCAAATCTTGTAAACGTTTCAGAGCCACGGGCCCAGCGCTGGTTGGCCAGTCACCGGGGGAGAGGGAGATGAGGAGGCACCATCGAAACGCAGCGCGCCTACTGCCTGCGCAGCGTGGGTTCGTGTCGCGGTTAGACGAGGCATTCCTGGGGAGCTGCATCCTGCGCAGGAGTCCCCCCGGTGGCCGTGCTGCAGAACGACGGTGAGCAGGCAGGCTCAGCGCCGCTCAAGCCTGTGTGGTTCCACCTCATTTTCACAGAAGAAGGGTGTGCAGCAGGCTTGCCATTGCAAGCCGAAGCTTGCTCAGAGCACAGCGGGTACCGCCCTTTCAAGCGGGTAGTGCCCTTTCGCTTTTGCCTGCCCCGGCCCACTTACCTGCGTGTCCTCATTGCTCCACGAGCGGCCGCTCTGGAGGAGTTGGCCAACTTCGATGTGCCGCTCCTATGTGCACACAACTTTGCTGCTTGCAGGCATAGTGCCAGGGTCATCCAGCAAACCAGGCGCAGAAGTAGGGGTATTGGTGGTCGCTAGCCGGTCCTGCTCGGGCAGCTGCCTGCAGTGCCAAGTTGGCAGCTGCGAGGATGCCAGAAGCCAGGTGGGGCGCAACTGAGGCTGCAGGGGCACCAGCTGCCACCAGGCCGTGCGGTGCGACGGCAGTGAGGCAAAGCATGCAGGAGCACACCAGCATCAGGCAGTGGCTGACAGCAGGGACGAGGGCCGGGCATCTGCCGGGGGGCGGTGAGCGAGGGCAGGGCGAGGGTGGGGAGGCATGCGCGACTTCGGCTAGTACCTGGGAACCTCGAGCCAGCAAGTAGGCAGCAAACCGCAGTTCAACATTGACATGCATGCCTGCAAGCCAGGGCAGCCCAGTTGCCCTACGATGCCGCCCACTGGCGTATCACACTCTTCAGAATGAATTCAGGATTGAATTCAGGCCCCTGAGTAGGACTTATAGTCATTTTGAATGGCACGGAGCGGCCGCCGTGGTGCCTGCACTGCAGAACTTCACAGGCAGGCACAGCCAGGAGGACTTACGCTGGTGGCAATCCCTGCAGGCCGAGAGCGTTGGGGTTTTGGGCGTCGGCCAATGGTTGGAGGTGCGTGTCCAGGGCTGTTGCCTTGAACTCGAGAGGCTGCCCGCCCACTCGAATATGCTGCGATTCAGGATATTGGGGACATGTCAGGACCCGCATTGTCATACCAATATATGGATGTATACTGCAAGTTCACAGTTGTTGTTGCAGCATGGGTGTCGTTGCCTAGAGCGAATTTTCATGCTGGGCAACGCCGTCACGGGCGCCGGATGCCTTGCATGCTGGGCGGCCGCCGGCAGCGCCCGCCTCGGGTGCATCCTTTGCGCTCCGCCGCGCATAATTTCGGTTCTCGGTGTCCTCACAAAAGTCCCAGAGGCGCTACGGAGGCGCTGCGGAGGGAGCTGCGCCCGTCTGTTGCCGGTGATGGAGGGCGTCAGTGCTGCAGCCGCGGCCGTGTCGCTGCAGGTGGAAGATGACCAGCCGCGGTTACAACGCAGCATGAGCCGGCGAGCCGGCGGGGCGGTGATGGGCTGCCTCAGCGGCTTCGGGCGAGGTGCGCGGCGGCGGCGGCGGCGGCGGCGGTCGGGTGCTGCCTGTGGGTGCTGGATTTTTGTAGTATCATAAAACCAAGATTCACGTGCACCCTCACCGTGCACCTGCCCTGCAGCCTTCCAGAACTTCATCACGCGAGGTGCGCACAGTGGAGCAGCCCCGATCTCTGTTTTGAACGGCCCGCACCACCGCCACAGCTGCCCAGCCCAGGGCCGCCCTGCCACCCTACCTGAAACATTCGACCAGCGAGCCTGTGTTTCAGCTGTTTACAATAATCCCAACTAGCGCACGGAGCTCTTGTGCAGCCTGCTTGCTGCACCCGGCTGCCTCGCCCTTGTCCTGCACCCGCCTGCCGCCCCACTCTTTTCGTTCTGGGCCATCTCCTTGCATGCCCCAGGCAATGTGGTGGACCTGGCAGTGGCCGTGGTGGTGGGCTCCGCCTTCACCGACCTAGTCAATGCAGTGGTAAGCTTGAATCAGGATGCGATGCATGCGATGCCCTCCCGCTGCCTGCACCGCCCGCCGCTGCCGCCGTGACAGCACCCACCTGCCCGGCCTGCAGGCGTCCGACTGGCTTGCCCCCGCCCTGTCTGCAGGTGTCTGACTGGCTCACTCCAGCCCTGGGCATCCTGTTTGACCCCGACGAGCTGTTTGCCCGCCTGACCTTCACCTACAAGGGCTCCATCTTCCCCTACGGGCACTTTGTCAACGTACGTGGGTGCTGCCACCGGGCCAGGCGCCAGCGCTGCACGGGTGGTTGGTGCCAGCTGTAAACTCGGCAGTGGCAGCGATCGTGCCCAGCATGTGCACCCCGCGGCCAAATAGCTGGGGTGGGTGCGGCAGGCGCGTGTTGCCCGGCTTGGATGCCCGCATGCCTGCGGCGTGCTCGGCGGGGTTAGCTGTCGCCACCTGTTGCACCCACCCCGCACTTGCCTGGCACCTCTGCCCCTGCCTGCCTGCAGACAATGATGACCTTTGTTATCATCATGGCCATCGTCTTCTTCCTGGTGGGCTGGGCTGGGTGCTAGATGATGGATGATGAGTGCTGGACTTTGGGTGCTGCTTTGAGAGTGCTGTGGGCGATGTGCGTTTTTACCCAGCTCCCGGTGGCACACCTCTCGTTCCCACCCTACCCCCTATCGGCTCTCTCCCTCCGTCCGCGGCGGGGCTGTCGAACTAGCGATGTGCGCCCTGGCCAATGCCCTGGAGCCTCGTTGGCCAGCTCTGCGCCGCCTCACCATGCTCAAGTGTCTAGTGCAAGTCTTCCCTGACGCCCGCAGGTTGTCACTCCCATGAACGCCCTCCTCCACACGACAATGCCCTCCCTCAAGACGCGTGAGTTGTGTTAAGAGGGGGTGGGTGGGGTGGGACAGTGTGTGCTAGGCAGCCAGGCGGGCAAGTGCACCACCCAGCAAAGCGGTGCCAGGCCAGCCAGGACGGGCGTGCAGCACAAGTGCACGCAGGATGCCACAGACGCAGCATAGCAGGCTGCCGAGCTGGAAGCGGCACTGCTTGCACGAAACACCCTCCCATGCAAGGGCCGATCTCTTTCTGCTGCGCCACGCCCTCTCTGCAGGCGACTGCCCAGAGTGCCTGAGCGACATCCCGCAGCGGGCCACACGCTGCAAGTTCTGCTGCGCGCTGATCAAGCAGCCGCTGAGCAGGCAGCCCAGCAGCCCCAAGAAGCTCAAGGCCGCGGTCTCCTTCTCTCAGCCAGGTGCATGTGTGGGCTGGCGGTGGGCAAATAGGGCCGCCCTGGTGGCAGGCCCAAGTTGACAGCATGCAGTGCAGTGTTAGTGTGGGCGGGTGGAGGCTGGAGGGTGGGCCAGCACAGCAGGAGCTCTGCAGCTGCTCTTGTCAAAGTTGAGACACGTGGGTGCTGGTCGCTACGCCAGTTTGCTGCAGTACATACTCGGGGGGCAATCCCACTCCCCAGGGTCCCACAGCGCCGCACACACCTGCACATGGTAGTATGCCAATTTGGTGCAGTACATACCGGTGTTTGTACATACAGGTGTGCCCGTTGTTGACCATATCTCCCCACCCTTTCTGTGTGCAGCCAGCAACACGCCGCTCATCCGGGCACTGACGCTGCCCACCGGCACGGCCGGCCGCAGCGCAGCCTCCACGGCCGCCGCCGCCAAGGTCAACAAGATTGCCCCAGAGGGGGACATGATCGACCAGACCATCCCGGCACGGGCGCAGTCAGCACCCGCCAGCGCCTGCGCTGAGATGCAGGCCATCGCCGCCGCCAGCAAGGCGCCCGCGCTGAGCACGCTGGGCTCCATAGCGGAGGGCGACACCCCGCCAATGTCGGCCATGCCCAGCCTGCAGCGCATGCCCAGCATGCAGCGCTCGCGTAGCACCCAGCGCACAAGCTCAGCGGACTCGCAGGCCCCTGCTGCGCTGCACGGCGAGCACAGCGCGCCCGGACAGCAGGGCTCGCGCAGCCTGCAGCGCACTGCCTCGCCCAGCATGCAGGGCATGGCCGCTCCCAGCCCGCGCCGTGCACCCTCTCCCAGCCCCCGGCGCACAGCTCCACCCGTGCAGCGCGTGCCCTCCAGCGCCTGGTCTGCGGTGTACACGGTGCCCCAGATACAGGAGGGGCAGGAGCAGGAGGAGGAGGAGGAGGGCAAGGCGTGAGCCAGGGCAGCTGTGCGGCGCTTGACGATGCGTGGGCAGGGATTGGAGGGGTGCCTACTCCCCTCCCCGTTTGCCGCGGCCACCTCATCCGCTGCGTGCTCGGTGCTGCTGGCGATGGCAAGCTGCGCCGGGGCGAGGCTGCTTGGGGTTTGGTGTCCCCGTATGTGCAGTACCCATATGTGGGTGGGACATTTCCAGCCCCTTTTTTCAGCAATGCTCAAGCCTGCCTTGAACTTAAACTGCTATATTGCTGCCCTGACCAAACAACCGACCTGATAAGCTAATCTCGTACCTTGACCTGCTACATGTTTGCTCCCACACCTTTATTCCTTCACGAATAGCCAACTTTTGTATACATCTTCAAATGCCCAGGACCCCTGTTTGCTGAATTTATTGCCATAGGCAGGCCTGAAGGCACAGTGCCCACCACAGCCCGGCTAACACCGACACCTGCCCAGTCAGCAGCAGAGTGGCCTGAACCGAGTTGGGGCGGGGGAGGGGGCGATTACAGGTGCGCGCAGCGCAGCGGGAGGAGAGAAGGGGACACATACAGCAGCGCTAAGGGTTTCTTGGGCCGGGAGGAGGGGGTTGTGGTGGGGATTGTGGTGGGGGGTCGGAGTGTGCCGGCTCACAGCAGCAGGCATCACACGAAAGATCACAGGAGCCCACAGGGTGAAAAACAAAGGGCAGCAGGGTAACAGGTGCATGCGGTTCGGTGGGCCACACGCCACGCACCAGTGAAGGCACCAAGGAGGCAGAGTGTGCACAGAGGCGGTCGGGAAAAGTTGGTTGGGGTGGGTGCGCAGAAAGTGGGGTGGAAAAACTAGGGGCATGAAGTGGACGCAAGGGTGCATCATTAATACATACATGGACGCAAGGCGGCTCAACGCTCTGTATGCTGCGAAGAACAAGCAGCATACACGCAAGGGGCGCGAGCGTTGGGGCAGGGGGACAACAAGCGAACACACCTCGGGCAAAGGAGGTGTGGGCGCACCGCTGTGCGTGCATCAGGACGTGGGATGTGGGAATGCCAAGGGATAATTATATTGGAGGTGGGAAAGGGCACCCCACGAGGGTATACCCTACGTAGGGCTGGGTTTGAGGGAAGGATGAGGGCTGTGGACGTGGTGTGGAGGAGGCGGTTGGGGCAGGGGTGGGTGTGTTGGGTTCATAAGAAGGTTGCACACAGTTGAGTTTGGACGCTGGGGCACATAGTGGTAGTCACTACCCCTAGTAGGGGTCGGACCGCTCGGGGTTGGAGCGGCACATGCCACGCCCAGCACATGCCACGCCCAGGGAGGCATCAGCCTGTGCCAGATGCTGCCGCGTTCAGACAGCGTTGCTCGACTGCAGCCACAAGTCAGGAGGGGCACCAGGCAGGGGTTGTCAGCGGCGTGTGATGCAGTTGCACAACAGGTGGTGCCGAAATCAGGGCTGCCACAGCGCCCGCCCAAGCCTCTGCTCGTACTGGCACAAGCCAACAGGGTCTGCTTGCCACTGACAGCAGGGCAACACACACGCTCAGCACAAGGGTGTGTGAGAGCATGCACCCACCAAGGGGAAGCGCCAGGTCAATATGCAAGCAAGGAAGTTGGACAGGCACCCACCTTGGACATGTCCATGTGGTGGGGCTTGGCAGTCACGCTGTCGTCGCCGCTTTCGCCCTCAAAGTGCACCGTGGGCTCAGAGTCCATGTCGGAAAAGTTGCCCTTGGTGGAGGGGGCGGGCACAACCTGTGGCGGTGGGAAGCAGAGGAAAGATAGAGCAGGGGCAGGGTGAAAGCGAGGACACCAATATGTCAGGGGCATGCAGGCGGGGCAGGCCACGCAAGGCAGGAACTGGGTCGTTCGGAAGTCGAATCCCCTTTCAGGGGATGTGAGCAGCTGCAACGACCAGACTGGACACGGGCAGCGCGTCGGCCAGGCAGGCGCATCAGGCACAGGCGCATGTGTTGGTTTGGGGCGTTTGGGGCGGAAGCATTTGGGCTGAGGAGAGCACACGTGTAGGGCAGGCTGTGATGCAGCACACAGCATGCAGGGCAGGCTCACCAGGGCCTTCTCGTTGGGCAGCAGCAGGTTGAGAAGGCACGACAGAATGGCGCCAATGCTGCAGGCGGGAGGACAAGAAACAGAGGCCGGTCAGGTCAGTCGGCTTCTTTCAAGCCACAGCCTGTGTGCTGGTCGGGAGCATGTTGTGGTCCACAGCCTGTGCTAGTCAAAACAGGGTGCAGCAGCTAAATTGTAAAAGGTGGGGCAGGCATCCTGCCGCCGCTGCCAGCCTGTGCCACGCAAGCTGATGCTGCCGCTAGAGCTGGATTTGGCCGGCGGGCGGCTGGCTTGTGAGTGCTCACGTGAGGCCCGAGGAGAGGATGAGGATGATGGCGTCCCGCAGCGACTTGAGGCCGGTACCGCAGTCGGTGCAGGGCCACAGGGCGGTGCTGGCCCACTGGGGGTAGGCGGTCACGCCAATGCCGACACCCATGGAGCAGGCCAGGATGAAGCTGCAGAGGCAGGGTGAGGGAAAGTATATCACAAGGTTAGAAGAGGTGAACTTCTGGTGGGAGAGATTGGCAAGCGGGAGAGGGCAGCAGGGCGGCGGCAGCACCGAGGAGCAAGTGTGCGACCTCGGGAGGCAGGAGCAGACGGTAAGCAAGATCTGAGCACCGGCAGAGCAGAAGCAGCAAGACAAGTGGGGTAGCAGCAGAGCGACAGTAGTAACACCAGGACCAGGCCCCCCCACGGTGTGCTCTTCACCCCAGGCAGTCGGCCAGGCCGTGAGTGCGACCGGCTTGCCAGCCACTCACCGGTTGCGGCGGTTGAGGTGCACGTTGGAGATGATCTTGATTCCGGAGCCAATGACGTTGGCAAACAGGAAGGTGGTCATGCCGCCCAGCACGCTGCCGGGGGGAGGGAGGGAGGGCAGTGGAGCAGGGCAGGTACGTGGTGAGCATGAAGGAAGCAGTGGCGGCAAGCAGGGGTCCAGCAGGGGTGGCAGGCATGCGCCCAGCGCGATACAGCGAGGGCTGGGCCGCAAGAACCTCAGTTGAGGACTGTGGCAAAGCAAACCCCTAGCATGCCGGCCTCTCCACACTACCCGCCGCCACTGGGACAATCTATGACTTTGGACTGTGTAAACTTGCTCACCAGTTGGGGATGGTGGCGAAGAAGGCTCCGAACTTGCCGATGATCCCGAAGAGGAAGAGCCAGATGGCGCAGGCCCATCCGGCCTGGCGAGAGGCCACGGCGGTCAGCGCAATCACACCGTTGTTCTGGGCGAAGGTGGTGAGGGGGAGGGAGGTGCCCAGGCCGGAGAAGATGGAAGACAGGCCTGCAGGGGAGGGACAAGGGACCGGGACAAGATTGGGTGGGGGGCGGGGTGGGCGGGTGGCAAGGAGGCTCCGCCCTGCTGGCGCTGTTTGACGAGCTCGGGAAGCCCCAGGGTTTGCTGCTCCCCATTCCAGGGCAGAGGGGCCCTCTGGCTGCCGGGCACGTCAGGCTGGGAAGCAGCACACCGGCCAGGCCTGGGCAAGCCAGAGCGCCTTGCATGCACCACACACCTGGCAGGCACTCCTGGCACACTAACCTGGCAAGCACACCTGGCACACATTCCCTGGCACACACACCTGGCACACATGCAAACAAACAGCGGCCCTGCCCCGCCCCACGCACCGTCGTTCAGCAGGGCTCCGCGGATGCGTCGGTCGTGGGCCGCACCCTCTGTGTTGATGAAGGAAGCCTCTTCCGTGGCCGCCACGTCACCCACAGTCTCGATAGAGGTGATGCAGAAGATGATGCACCTGCGGGCAGGAGGGGCGGGCAGGGGCGGGGCGGGTGAGCTTGGTTGCAGCGACGGATGGTGGAGGTGGCGGTTTGCGAGAGCAGCTCCACGAGAGGAGCGTGCTGGGCTGTGGTGCAAGAGGGCAGGGAAAGCAGGGTGTGCCCCTTGTTGCACAAGTAGCGGGTTGCGTGGGACGGGCGCCAGGCAGTTGGCACATGGCTGAAAACATGGCGCCCATTTCAAGGCCCGCCGCCGGTGGCCTTGGTAAGCACTCACAAGGGCAGGATGACGGGGGGGTAGATGCCGAATGAGATGCCCTGGGTCCATAGGAAGGTGATGGCAGGGGCGGCATTGATTTGCGTGGTGGTGACGTAAGACTTGCCCTCATAAGAGGTCACAGCCGCAATCATGTAGCCTGCAAGGAGGGGGGAGGGCGGGGGACATGGTGAGAGCGGCATGCGGGCTTGTAATGTACATCGGGCTCCCCGCGCCGGGCACACGCGCGCCAGTGTGCAGCCTCCGATTTCAATTGGGATTGTGATCGTTCCCCGGTGACCCAAATTCTACTCCGAAAAGTTTTTGGACACCCCACCCACGCCGCCAGAGACCCTGCTCAACGCCCCCCACACACACTCCCACTCTTCCACCCCCGCCCCGGCAAGCGGTGGAAAGTTTGAGGCTCACCGAAGAGCAGGGCGATGATGACGGAGCAGTTTCGTAGGAAGGGGGATCCAAACAACTCGATGATGATGAGGCAGGCAAAGACGGAGAAGCCGAGGCCGACGTACTGGGGGGAGCCAAAGGGCAGCTTGACGTCGCCGTTGCCCGAGCAGGTGAGGGGGAAGACCTTGGGGGTGAAGCTGCGGCGAGCGGGAGGGTGGGCGAGAGGGAGCAGAGGGTGAGCAGAGGGTGAGCAGGGAACGAGGGCAAGGGGCAGGAGGAGGCTCCTCCTCGGGAAAAGACCATGTTTCCTCAACCCATTCCCAAGGGCGCACACTTCTTCTTCTTCTTCAGGAGGAGGCACGGTGCACGAGGCAGCAAGGCTGCGCGTGCGGAGCGGTGTGGCCACAAACAGCCAGCGGCGTGCTGGGCAAGGCGGCACGGCATTTGGACCATCTATCCCACCGAGGGTGGCGGAGGCAGCCAAGCAAGCACAGCATGCAGAGCAGGTGCTCACCACGAAGGCATCTCCTGGATGACGGGGACGCCGCTGGTGGTGTTTGTAAAGGTGCAGGGGCCAAGGGGCTTGCCATCCAAACCCTTGTCTGCACACACGGGGTGGGTGGGTGGTGCCCATGGGGGTGCACGCTTAGTCCACAGTGCTTCACAAGTTCCTGAGAACTCCCGCCAACCGCTCGCACAGACAAACAGCAGGTAGGCAAGCATGCTCTCAGCCAGACCACACTCAGCATGCACGCAAGCAAGGCAGGCACGCTGGCAGGGAAACACGCCACGCCGCATGCTCTCAGCCAGACAACACCGAGCATGCACGCAAGGAAACAGGCAGGCAGCCACACACGCAATCAATCAAGTCGGCCAGGCAGGCAGTCGCGCACAAGCATTCAGGCAGGCAGGCCTGTTGCGAGGCAAACGGCGCCCAGCGCTCAGCGTGATGTGGCTGCTCACAGTTGTCGCCGCAGAAGGCGCCGCCGCCCCAGTTGGCCATTCCCTTGCCGGCCAAGTAGATGCCGATGAGCACAATGGTGATACCGCACACAATGGGGGGGAAGACCTTGCGGATGGCGGCGTGCGGGAGGAAGGAGATGAAGACGGGGATGAGGCCGCACATGGCTGCATGGGGAGGGGCAGGTGTGGGTGGAGGGAGGGAGGGGGTGACAGCGGGAGGGAGCAACAGCACCATAACATGCTGTTTTGGCACAGGGATGCGGGTAGGGGAAACGGGGTTGCTTGGGGCCTTGGGCGCGGGCAGGCAGGCAGCGTGCAGGCGCCAAGGGCAACAAGACAGCAGGCTGTGTGCATAGCCCTGCCTGCCTGCCCGCCCGCCTGCATACTGCCTTGGTGCCTGCCCCGGCACATGCCTTGTTGCCCACTCACCCACGGTGCCGACCAGCTTGCCATAGGCTTCCGTGAAGGTGTACCCGTCTGCCATCATTGTGTCGATGACGGCAATGGCAATTGACACCGTGGTGAAAGAGACGCCCATGACAGACAGCACGCCCGCGCCCAGCTGGCGGTTGAAGGGCAGCCTGAAGCCGGTGACTTGCACAAAGGTTGTGATGCCGCAGATGATGAGGGAGCAGGAGATGAGGTCTGAAGCATGGGCAGGTCGGAAAGGGGCAGAGGGGACAGGGGTGAGGGTGTGCAGGGCGGTGGTGAGGCGGGTCCGGGTTGGGATTTGGAGTGGGGCTGTGCCTGCCGGGGGTGGGACGCGCCTTGTGAGGGCACCTCCAGAGGGCTTGCAGCGGGCGGCACGGGCACGGCATTGCACGCAGTGCGATGCACCCAGACTTGCTGCTGGGTGAGCATGCTGTGCATGCTCACACAACGAGGCAGGCACTGCCAAACAGAGGCCTGACACTGCTGCACTTGGTGTGCCCCGGTTGCCCTCCCACTGCATCCAGCTGACGAATGATGCCAACACATCTTGAAGGCAGGGCTAGTTGGGGTCGGCAATGCACGGGTTGGTGTGACGCTCGCTCACATTGCTGGATGCTCTGGGCCTCAGTCATGGACAGGGTCTTGTCCTTGAATGCCAGGGCGCCAATCAGGGTTGCCGGGGTGATCAGGCCTCCAATCATGGCCAGCGCGTGCTGCAGTCCCATCACACTGGCGGTGAAGCTGCAGGGAGGGCAGGGGGCACACACAGGGGCGGGGTGGGTGGGACGCGCGGCCTGGCATGCACACTGTGCGAGGCACCGCAAGTGCTGCTCACGGGTGCCTCGATTACGCGCATGCATGCACACAGCGGCGGCTGGAACAGGCAGGGCAGTCAAAGGGTTGCAGCCGCCAGGCGGTTCCTCCTGGGCGCAGCGGCAGGCAGCACAAGCACGAGGCATTTGTAGGCCGGGCCAGGCATGGGCAGATGGGGCCAGGCAGGACACATGTGGGGGCGGGAGGGACTCACAAGCCGAGCCATGCGTCCACAGCAAAGAACTGAGGGGGGTCACGCTTGGCGGACTTGAAGGGCCACTGGGGGGTGCACAGGTATTTCTGCAGGGAGCGGAGGGTGAGCGCAGGGAGGCGGGGGAGAGAGGCGCTCAGCTAGCCGATGGGACATGCAAGGTATGGGACACGCAAGGGTGGTGGTGCGCTGGTGTCAGGGCAGAGCAGGCCGGCAGAGAGGGCATGCAGGCAGGCGCAGGCAGGCGCCCGGTGGCGGCCGGACCATGCGGGCCTGTTGGGCGGCGCAAGCAGGCGTGCGGGTATGCAGTGCCCCTGCAAAGGGTGGGCAGGGCAGGCAGCGGCGTGCCGTCGCCACTCACATAGTCATAGGAGCCGAGCAGCCACTCCTTGGCGGAGCGCTGCTCCATCTTCGGCAGGATGCCCATGGCGCGTTAGGCGTGCCTGCAACAAGAGGAGGGGCGACAGGCGGAGGGTGGGGGGCGCAAACGGGATTGCGACGGCTGGTGTAGGGGGTGAGGGCCCAGCATCGAGGCGGCTGCGGGGTGCAGGGTTTAGCAAGCTGGCTGGGATGCTCGGAGGGGGTGGAGGGGTGCCAGGCAGGGCCCCGCAGGGGGGGAGGGCAGGCAGCAGCGCAAGAGCGGCGGCGGCCCAGATACGCTGACGAGGATATTCAGGGGGCACACCGCTGCACTAAATGACCTGTCCCTGCCGGACAGTTTCGGCACTGCCGCGCGGGTCAGGCAGCGCACAAACATGCCACAAGCCGGGATAGGGCAGCGGCAGGGCGGCCAGGGCCCCATCTCTCGGAGGGGTAGATGGGCAGCCAGCTAGGGCACATACAGGCTACGCCCCTTCTRGAGGCGAACATTATTGGTGGGCCTAGCCGACGCCTGTCGATCCCCTGACACTCCCAACCCTTGCCGACACTCCTAGGACCCCTAATAATGCCTTGCCGACGGCCTGCGCTGCCGACACCCGCTGCAGACACCCGCTACCGACACCCGCTGCTGACGCCACTGCCGACGCCACTGCCGACGCCCGCTGCCGACAGCCCCACCAGCGAGTTGTGTGTCTGCCCCCCGCTTACTGATCCAAGAATAGCAACAACATGGCCCTGATCCCGACAGCRTCGTGCCAACACCAGCGCCTCCTGCTCCCGACATTGCCGTACCGACGCCGGTGCCCCCTACTTACGACTTTCCGACGCGCCTCCCACCCACRCCCCTACCACAGTGCCTTGCCTTTGGTTGCGCAACCTTACCTATCCTCTGTCAACCTGATTGCAATGAGCTGCCAATCTTACACAGGTTGCAAGTGCCGTGTGTAGATGCATGGGTGGACAGGGGCATGTTGCATATGAGGTGCGCCTGGWGAAAAGAACTTGGGAGCGGCTTGAGGGCGGTGTGGGGTCGCTAAGGCAGGGAGCAGGGGGAGAAAAAAGAACTTGGGAACGGCTTGAGTGTGCACAGGGCAGGTGGGCGGAGTCGCTAAGGCAGGGAGCAGNCTGGCAGGGGAGGACCAGGACATGCCGCAGGTGAGCCCCTGGGAAGGCAGTTGGGACGGGGCAAGGCAGTTGTGTTGAACCGAATCAGCTGGCGGCTGTATGGTGCTGGCATGAGTGCTTGTGCCGGCGTGAGCTCTGTGTGGGCCCGTCTGCTCCCATTGCTCTTTGACCTTCAGAGCCCGCACACCACTACACGCCCCCTTGTGTGCCGTAGGAGATAGGGGAGGCGCCGGCTGCTGCTGCTGTTCAGGGAATTGTTGGGCCTGATGGCAAGATGTATGGACACTACATCGAGGACGAGCTCCCCTCAGCGGTGAGTCTCGGGTTCGGGACGGTTATTGTGTGCACGTGCGGTGGGTTGCATGCACCACAACCCGACACCCTGTCCCCGACCCCTGCTCCCCAATTACCCTTCGTCTGTAATGCAGTTTGGTTTCTACGTTAAGACGACAGCGCAGCTCCTCGACATCATCAGCGACATCGACAAGGCAAAAGCCCAGCGGAACATGCTGGTGGGGCTGGTGGACGAGTGCCCCCAGTTGGCGGAGACGGTGGCCGCGCGCATGGCCACGCTCGATGCGGAGCTGGTCGTGCTGGGCACGGGGGCAACAACGGGCCAAGCCTGGTTGAACTTCACGTGGGCCATCATGCAGCCTGCCCTGCAGCAGTACAAGGACACACACAACCGGGACCACAAGTTGGTGGCACTTATCTACAACATGAACTGCACAATGTGAATACTACCCACCGCCCCCCAAGTAACGGCTCTCACTTCCATTTTTCCACCCCCTTTGCACTCCCCCTTTGCAACATGCCGCACCAAGTAACGGCTCTCAATTGCAACTCTTTCCACCCCCTTTGCACTCCCTCCTTGCAACATGCCGCACCAAGTAACGGCCCTCACTTCCATCCTTGGCATTCCATGTGCCTGCCCCTCCCTGTCGTCCTCCAAGTTGCGGCCCTCACTTCCATTCTTATTCCCTTGCACCCCCCTTCATCCTCCAAGTTGCGGCCCTCACTTCCATCCTTGGCATTCCATGTGCCTGCCCCTCTGTCATCCTCCATGCTTTGCCGTTCCAAGTTGCGGCCCTCACTTCCATTCTTATTCCCTTGCCCCTCCCTGTCATCCTCCAAGTTGCGGCCCTCACTTCCATTCTTATTCCCTTGCCCCTCCCTGTCATCCTCCAAGTTGCGGCCCTCACTTCCATTCTTATTCCCTTGC
>JTEE01000022.1:568908-596677 GCA_002896455.3 Chlorella sp. ArM0029B | reverse complement strand
TCATCCTCCAAGTTGCGGCCCTCACTTCCATTCTTATTCCCTTGCCCCTCCCTGTCATCCTCCAAGTTGCGGCCCTCACTTCCATTCTTATTCCCTTGCACCCCCTTCATCCTCCACTTTTCCCATCCTTAATTTAAATATTTGGTTGCCTCGCGCAACCCCACCACAACCCCTTTTCCCTCATTTGCTCCACACCCTTCAATATTTTGGTTGCCTCGCGCAATCCCACAACCCCTTTCCCTCATTTGCTACACACCCTTCAATATTTGTGTGCCTCGCACAACCCCACCACCCTTTCCCTCATTTGCTACACACTTAAAGACGTGTAAACCTCACACAACACCATGCCATTCCTGCGAAAAGTGGGTGCGTTGGTGGTGTTTCTGCTCGGGGTGATGGGCGCTCTTGGGTACAAGCACGGCGATGGCACGGCGTACAGCGGAGACTACGAGAAGGATCAAACGGGGTTCAATAGCTGCCAGTTTCGTCGTTTAGACGATCGCTGGGAACGATATTACGCAGCTCTGCCCAGCCACGTGTTCGATAGGGAGAAGCACTGCGGCAAGTGCATCCGCGCGAGGGGCACAGAGCGCGGAGCTCCCGACGACTGGGTGAAGGCCATGATCGTGGACGAGTGCGCTTCATGCCCCGGGGACGGCGACGTCGACCTGTCCACCAGAGCCCTGAAGGAGAGCACCGGGTATTCGTGGGATAGAAAACGCGTAAAATGGTCTTTCGTGGACTGTGGGAACGACGACAACAAGAGGAAAGCGTGAGGGGCGGCCACCGAGTGGCAACAACTGCCCTCCACTCCCTACAAATCCCACACCCCTTCATTTTCATTTTCATTCTCATTCTCATTCTCATTCTCACGCAATGCCTGCCACCCACACCGAACTCAGGGCCCTGGCACTCGTGCTGCGGGACCTGCCGACCGCAACGCCCCGCGAGACGTCCTTGTACCTCACGTCCCTGCCGGACATATACACCACCCACCACGTGACACTGGACCTTTTTTTTGAGGAGTCCACGGCCGCTCTCTGTACCCTCAGCGCCGACCACATCAGCCTCATCCACCTGACCAGCAGAAGCTTCGAGGCGTATGTGGAGATCTTTCACGACAGCGGTCTGGCGGCAGATTTTGTGATGTGGAGCAAGGAGCACACGGCGTCGCTGCCGCAGCGGGTGGAGCCAGACATGCACGGGGAGTTTGCACTCTCCATCCCCCACATCCGCAAATGCCACCACAAACGCGCGGCATGCATAACATCCTACAAATTCCCACCAACACTTGCCTGGATAGTCAGAACCGTGTGTGATACATTATACTGAGAGAACACAGCACCGTCAGTGTAAAGCAAGCACACCAGGAAGTGAGGAGGTGCAATTGAGTGAACCCGGCCGCGAGTGTCTCACCACGATCTCTCGAGGCACGATTCACATTACACGAGTGTCGCATAGCCAGTGCGCTTTGCGGCGTCAAAAAACTCCTTGAAAAAAGCAGGTGGCCTTTGGACCATCGCGCGTGCGGCCTCCTCCAAAGTGTGCGTCTCGTCGGGTGCAGGGTAGAACATTTTGATGAAAAACCGCATGGCATCGTAGGAATCCAGTTTGTCGTTAAGTTTGACAATCCACTCCCCGGGGATCGGTGTGCCTGCCACGATGGCCGCTCGCACCTTCTCCGCGTCCCGCACCACCCGTGTCCGCCATTCCGAGATAGACGCGCCCTCAGACTGCAAATAGTTTGCGTGCTCCGGGTTGGTCAGCATCACACGCCTCACATCGTCCAGGGTGTGCGTCTCGCCAGACAAGGGCGCAAACCAGACGTCTATGATCCCTCCGCTGAGGTCCAGGACCTTGTTTGTCTCAGATCGTGTCAGAGAAGGCATTTTGAAGGGTTTTCGGGTGAACACACACCCTCTTTAAACCAGTGGGGGCCACATACATGTCTTAAAGCGGAGTGGTGAGCACCGAGTCATGTTCGCCACGGCATCCCGCGGCCCCACCCCCCCGTGGTTTGGTTGGGCGTGCGTTGCAGCGGCTGCGTACATTGTTCGCGAACACGCACGGCTGCAACGGCAACACACCCCACGCACTCCACGTCCATTCAAGAAGTAATGGTAGCTCTGGTCACTAGTCACTCTGCGGAGGAATATTATTACTTGAAGGTAGTTCATTGGCAAATCCAGACACGAGCCAACATACACATCGACCCCCAGAGACACATATGCCCGTCATTTTTTTCCGCGTGACAGTCACTTGTGGCGCCTAGGGAAATGTGCTTAGTGGAGAAATGCGCAAACGAATGGCAAAATCGGCGAACGCCGGGCTTTTGAATGCCTGGCGCATGCCGCTTTCTTTTTGCTTGCCTCATGCAACGATAGGCCAGCGCCTTCCGGGGCCGCTCTTGAGTATCTGCGACTTCGCACACGACTTCGTACGAGACTTCGCACGAGACTCACGAGACTCACGAGACTCGCACGACATTCACACGACTTCGCACGAGACTCCCGAGACTCCCGAGACTCACGAGACTCGCACGACATTCACACGACTTCACACGAGACTCACGAGACTCACGAGACTCGCACGAGACTTCGCACACGACTCACGAGACTCACGAGGCTCACGAGGCTCACGAGACTTCGCACACGACAACATTCAACAATCGCGAACACACTCGGCTGCAACGGCAACACTCCCCGCGCACTCCACACCCTTTCAAGTAATCTATATGATAACCGTGCAGAAAATAACGACTCTAGGAACTCTTTTGTGAGACACAAGTTGTGACAACCCCACCACAACACCCCAATGAGATGATTGCATATGTAATTTTATTCTGCTTACATATCATAAGACACACAACACCGAATCAGGCACACGAGGACAACACACGTGCTCAAGGAGGTGTGTTTGGGCAACACCAAGAGTCAAGAGATGGGAGGGTGCATGCAGCCTTCTTTAGCGCGTCTTGGAACCACAGTCCTTGTGCGGAAAAGATGGACAGGGTGTGATTTCCGAAGTGGACTTCATCCCCGATCCACAAGGAGCCCACGGAAGAGGTTGAGCTCGCCATCCGCCAAGTTGCCCTCCGGCTTGTAAGTGTCTACGTCCCGCCTCTTCATAGAGCTCATCCACTTCTTGAAGAAGGGAGCCATCGTCATCTTGCCCTTGTTGTTGTAGAGCGGGTACCTCACGTTGGAAAGGTAGTGCGTGGTGGCCGTCCTGGACCGCGGGATGTAGTCGGTAATGACACCGTTGTCATTGTACACCAGCTCCACCACACGAAGTTCACCACACGCAAAGCGCTGCTTGAAGAAGCGGTTGAAGACGAAGAAGCGGTTGAAGTATGCCCACATGGTTTCCTCGGGAAAGTCGGGACCCTCGCCGCGGCCGTAAACACTCATGGTCATGTCGTTGAAGACAAATTTGTCGAACTTGGTGTCCTCCATGTGCTCGGAGAGACTCATTGTTCCGCGCCCCTGGATGGCCTACGCGAGGGAGGGGTGGAGAAATGCGAAAACGAATGGCGAAATTTGCGGACGCCGGGCTTTTGAATGCCAGGCGCATGCCACTTTCTTTTTGCTCACGAAACACACGACTCGCACGCGAACACACTCGGCTGCAACGGCAACACTCCACGCACACTCCACGTCCATTCAAGTAATCTATATGATAACCGTGCAGAATATAACGACTCAAGATACTCTTTTGTGAGACACAAGTTGTGACAACCCCACCACACCACCCCAATGAGATGATTGTGACTGTCATTTTTTTCTGCTTATATATCATAAGACACACAACACCGAATCAGGCACACGAGGACAGAACACGTGCTCAAGGAGGTGTGTTTGAGCAACACACGACCACCGTACACGAAACACTTAAGGACTTGTAGGTTGTTTTGGCCGCATGCCACTTCCTTTAGCTCATTTTCAGGCAACCGTCCACCGTTGCACAGGGTGTGGCTTTTCAAGCACGGTGAGGGGCAACGTCAAGGTCCACCAAGTCAAGAAATGCAAGGATGCAGGCATTAGCAGTCAAAAAATGATGCTCCGTGAAGACAATGGCTCCACCCCCAGTTCCTCTATCACCAATAGTAATGTGATCACTGACGTTGGAAACATCACGATCAATATCGGGGGAGATGTGCTTCTGGCCGGGTCTCGTGAAGAAAGGGATGAGATTCTGGACTATTTGTTGGCACGAGTGTCGCTCCTTCGTACAATACTGGGCAACAACCCCGAGGACGCCATCTCGACCGTGCTGCGGTACACACGGGGCATCGACGGCCCGGCAAACCTCCAAAACATCAGCGTGGGCCCCCGGTACGTCACCGTGACTGGCAAGAATGGCACCGAGATAATCCCGTTGCACAAGTTCGCGGCACAAGAGTTGGTGCGCATCCTCGAAATTTTGGACACGTTGGTGGGTGAATCGCCCGAGAACCTGAAAGACAGCGCCGATCGTATGTGGGCACTGCTGAACGACAAGACTTTCACGACACGCTCGAAGAAGAAGCTTTCTCTTTTGGAACTTGCACGGCTGTACCGGGACGACAACCAAGAGTTCCAACGCGAGGTGTTGCCAAAAGACCGGAAACTCGTGCTGACGGGCATGAAGGGGCTCAAGGACGAGATACATGACATCTCCCGCTCCCAGCACATGGGGTCACATTCAACGTGACCTAGACACCCCATACGCCAGCGCAACCACCAACGCAACCAGAACGGACCACCCCACCACGTGGTCTAAATTGTCCATGGCCTGGATCTGTGCAGGGTCCATGTGCTCAAACTCGGCCTTGTAATCCGGGGGTTTAAAGGGCAAGAAGACGTACCGCCCGAATGGGAAGAGGGTGGGTTTCATCTTGTTTGCGCAATCGTACATGTAGTCGTACCATGCAATGGTCACATACGGCAGCCACAGGAGGAACAAGAGGACCCACATGTTCTTGGGTGGCAAAAACCAGTACCCCCCGCCACCACCGCCGTGCCCACGATGCACTTGACATTGAACGCAAACGGTTTCCCCGGAAAGATGCCGCCCGCCATCTAGTATCCACAGAAAGTTTCTTGCAAAACCAGCTGTGAGTTCTTGGAAATATATTACATGACACGCACGCATTCACAAGCTGGTTTGCCCCTCCTCCCATGCAACAAAGCGGGGGTCGTGCATGCAGAGGCTCGCCCGCTCCCAGCACGCCGCGCCCACCCCCCACTGCACCAGGTAGTGCTTCTCCGTCTCGCCCGTCTTGCGTGACCCCTTCACCACGGCGCGGCTCTCGTCTGCCGCCTGGATGGTGCACAGCTGGCCGGCCGCATCCTCCCGCCACTCCTTGAAGGTTGCCCCCGTGTACAGGCTGCCGTCCTCCCACGACGGTGTGGACTGGGCCCACTGCACCTTGTACACGTGCCCACCGTTTGCCTGCTGCAGCTGGGCAATGAAGCCAATTGCCTCGTACGTGCGGGCCGAGGTGCGCTGCCGCTTGGCTGCTGCTGGCGAGGCTGGCGACTTCTTCTCGCGGGCCATAACGGCTGCCATCCGAGAGCCCGCCCCTTGCCGGCGAGGCCGCTGCCGCTGCTCTGCCTGCTGCTCTGCCTGCTCCCCTGCCTGCTGCTCTGCCTGCTCCCCTGCCTGCTCCCCTGCCTGCTCCCCTGCCTGCTCTGCCTGCTGCTGCTCTGGAAGCTGCTCTGGAAGCTGCTCTGGAAGCTGCTCAGGCTGCTGCTCAGGCTGCTGCTGACGCCGTCTCCGCTTCCTTCCCTGCTGCGGCGCCTGCACAGGGTTCCAATTGAAGAGGGTTCGTGCACGCCTTTTTGCGATGCGGTTGCAGACACGACCGACATGTGCCACATTTCCGGTTTGACGCCACCCGGGTGTGCTTCCTTTTGCCCACCTTTTTGCGGCCGATTTCCAGTCCTTTGACGGCCCGCTGCTGCGTGTCATCCAGCTCGGCGCGCAGCAGGGGGAAGGCTCGCTCAATGGCCGCATAGACCTCGGCCATGGGGTACATGGTCCCCGGGGTGAGGCCAAACTCCGGGGCCCACCAGCCCGCCTGCACCAGCTGTCCCATGAGCCGCCCAAACTCCTCTGCACGCACACACGTATTCATTGTGAGTGGTCGTGAATACCCACAGGCACCACATGCACTGGAAGCAGCCAAAGCAGCCAAAGCACCACAGGCACCCCAGCTCACCGGACAGTGGCGGTGCTTGGAAGGTCGTGCGCTCCGCCTCGTACGCCTCTGCAAACGTAGCCTCCGGGGACTTTGCCAAGTGGCGCTGGATGCAGGCGACCAGCTGTGGCGACAACGGAGTTTTGTCGGGGTTGATGATCACGTCGCCAAAGCTGTATGGGTGCTCCTTGGCAAGTGCCTTGGATGCCCGGAACAGTGCCCCTGCCACGATGCCCGGCGCAGAGGAATAGAGGGCAACCTCCTCCCGGTACACGGGCTGTGTGATCTCTGCCAGCCGCCCCATTGGGAAATCGCCGCCTGCTGCTGCATCCTCTACAAAGCCAGCTGCTGCCTCCTCTTCTGTCTCCACAATGCCTGCTGGTGCCTCCTCCTCTGCTGCATCCCCCTCCACAATGCCTGCTGGTGCCTCCTCCTCTGCTGCATCCCCCTCCACAAAGCCGCCAGCTGCTGCCTCCTCCTCTGCTGCATCCTCCTCCACAAAGCCACCTGCCTCCCACATATCGTCGTCGCCCTCTGCTGCCATAGCGGCCTCTGCCTCGGCCTCTGCCATAGCAGCCGCTGCCAAGTCTCCCACCTCGGCGTCTGGCGTCGTGGGGGTGGCGGGGCGGGTGGGGGGTGCCATGCCGTTCTCTGCGAGGCGATCGTTTGCCAGTCGCAGCTCCTCCTCCAGCTCGGGGATGCGGGCCTTGTAGTCTGCAATCTGCTCCTCCTGCACGATGGGAAGGGGTGTGTTGGCGACCGTACAGTTATCTGGCAGAAAATTATGACCCGTGCAATCATCTCATTGGGGTGTTGTGGTGGGGTTGTCACAAAAGAGTTCCAGTTCCTGTCTCGCAAAAGAGTTCCTCGAGACATTATATTCTGCAACACAACTGTTAATTTTTACACGTTCACACATCCACAATGCCACTCACCAGCTGTTGTGCGTGCAGCATGTCCAGCTCGTGCACTTTCATGCCGACCTTGTCCTCCAGATCCTCGCGCTCCGCCTCCGTGTGCGCCGCCACCACCTGCACGTACACACACATATCGTTTGGTGAGATGTCGCACGAGATCGCACGAGATCGCACGATGTAGCACGAGATCACACGATGTTGTAGGGGGCAAGCACAAGGTCGTAGAAAGCGAGAACGAGGTAGCACGAGGCGGCCCTGCCCCACCCACCTCCGCGGCCTTGGCCTCCACCGCCGGGCGCAGGGTGTCGCGCACCCACTGCCGGTGACACGAGTACGCGTGCTTGAAGTTGTTGCTGTCGGGCGCCTTGAATTCCACGGGCTCTTTCTGCCACGGGAATTCGAGGCTCACCAAAAGCTCCTTCACGCGCGCCAGGCACTCCTCGTCGGTGAAGTCGTCTGCGCGGCGGCAACAAAGGCAACGAGTGTCACCACAGACCATGTATGAACACACCCGAGCAGCGCATGCATCCAAAAAAGCCCGGGACTCACCAGAGGGGAATTTGGCCTTGTCCAGGATACCACACCGCGGCTTCTGGTGCTCTGCAGAGTGGCACGTGCGTCGAGAAGTGAGAAGGCGGTGTGCGTCGAGAAGTGTGACACGTGTGTGGCATGGCATGGGGGCAGCGGGGCACTTCATGTGTAGGGGGTGGGGGGATGCTCACCTACATACATGTGCCCATTGGCAAGGAAAAAGATGCCGTTGCGGATGGCTTTGTAGCCTTCGTTGGCAAGCAGTTTGGCATCCAGCTGCGCGTCGTCCAGTCCAATCTTGGTGAGCAGCTCCATCTCCTTGGTGCGGGGCACGGGGTTGATGGCGGCGGCCAGGTAGGTGTTGATGGCATCCTCAATACCGTTCTTCTCCAAAAACTCGGCCAGCATGGAGCATGTGCCCGCCGTCACAACAATCACTGCACGGGGGGGCACCGGAAGTTTCAGGGCACGTGTGCGGGACACATCACGCGGGAGCACGGCACAACACACAGACGATGCTCACCCGACTTGTCCTCGCGTTGCACCACGCTGAACACGCTGGTCATGAGGGCTCCCGAGCCATCCCCGATGCTGTCAAAGGACTTGACCGCGTGGCAGAACGCAGACCCGGCGGCAGTGCGGATGTTGATCTCGCTGGCCTTGCGCGGGGGCATGGGTTTGCGCTGGGAGAGCTGCAAGCTGCAATACCGGCTCAGATTGTCGTGGTGCAGCAGCGTGGAGGACGCCAGCCGGGCTTTGGGTTTGCCCGGCAGGTGCATGGCGGCGGGGGCCGAGCCGTTCATGAGTCGGGAGGCCCTGCGGGAGTGGGGTGTGAGTCGGCACAATGTCTTAAGTCCTTGCTGCCGCCATACACGCCGCACGCCGCACACGCCACACACGCCACACACGCCGCCGCCGCCGCTGGCCAACTCACCCTGCCACGGCACTGAACACCCTCTGGTCGCCCCTCATGATGCCGATCGAGGCCTACCGCAGCCGGCCTGGCGCGATCGGGACAGGCGGCCTCCGGCGCGTTGGTGGTTTGGGGGGTCCGGCCTGGCGCGATCGGGGGAGGCAGCGAACAAAGAATGGCTTTCTGGGCCCAGGGCTGGTGTATATGTACCCCAGAGGGTGTTGCCAGGGGGTGGCAACTCAAGTACAGGAGGGCGGCACCACCCTTCCAGGACAGCTGCCACGTGGCGGCAAGGGATCCCGGGTACTTGAGGCTCCGCCGGGTCTGTGTTTCCATTCATTTCCCTTCATTTCTATCTAATTTTCACCATGAGCTCCGACGGCATGCTTCACCTGCACACCTTGCGCGCACAGATCCTGGCCGAGGAAGACCTCGGGAAGAGCAGGGACATGGTGTGCGAGTTTGTGGACGCGACGGTCGAGCGGTTGAAGGCGCTGAAGTGCGAGTTTGAGCGGCGGGAGGCGGAGCGGGCGGCAGAGCGTGCGGCAGAGGCGGCGGAGTTCCAGCGCATCTTGGCGCGGTTCATGCTTTCCTTTGGCATTGAGGAATGATTTGCAACCCTGCCCCAACGTGTAACACGCCCCCCCGCAAAAAAAATGACGAGAGTACAGGATGCGGAAACACGTGATGTGGGGCGTGCTTCTGTGCGCCTGTGGTTGCCTGCTTGGCCCGGCGATCTCGTTGGCCGTGTGTGGCGTGGAGCCTTCGGATGAGTATGGGTACAAACCCAAGAATATGCCATGCAGCATTGTCTTCAACATCATCAACGCGTGCGTGTGCTTGTTGGCCATTGCGTGCATGGTGGGTGCGTTCAAGAAGTCCAACCAGTCGTAGGGAGGGTGGGTCAAAACAACCAAGCACTTAAAGCGAGTACAGTGTGTCACCACGTCTTTCAAATGGATCTCGTGTTGTCAGTCGTCGTACAGACGGTGCCGGACCCGGAGGTCTTGCTCGCGGTCGCAGGGGTGTCACGGATAGCACTGCGGGACGTGAACCTCGCCTGGCCAAAGGCAACGTTCACGTCGTTCCCACTGGCCATTGGGGACGCCTGTCTCTCGCGCACAGAAGCCAAGAAGCGGTTCAAGCTCCAAGACACCGACCTCAAAAACCTGGCATACGCGACCTCCATGATCAGCGGCGGTGCTGCGAGGGGCACGTTCTTCCGCGTGAGTGACGTCGAGAAGCAGGCGCTCGTGACATATGGCGGCCCTCGTGGCCTGCGCTGGATCCTCGGCGAGATCGTAGCCGCCCGCGAACGCCGGTGGACCTCCCTCGCCAACCGGTTCAAGTGTGTCACGGGCAACCCACCGTCGGCCAACGTTGAGCTGCTCGCGGCAACGTACGTGGCCACCGGCAAAGGCCTAGGAGTCGTCAAATGGACCGTGGCCCGCGACTCGCGAGAGTGGCAACGGGAGCAGCGGCGGCAGGAGTTGCAGGCGGCCCTCGATGCGCGCGGTGTGGGTCAACTGCCGCAATACAGCCGTGTGGGGTCGATGTACATCTTCTACGAGTGCACCCTGGAGCAGGCCGTGACGTGGGCCACGTCGGAGATTGCCTCAGTCGCAGCATCAGGGCTCGCTGACTGACGTCGTCCCGTATGGCTATACCCGGAACCGCGCCTTGAACTCGCGCACGGAGGCCCGAACGCTCGGTGTGTTCCACAGGATGTAGCGTGCCAATGTGCCGGCGGATGTGGGATTGGACCAGTCCTCGGTCGAGGAGTGCCGCGCGATGTACCGTCGTTTGTGCTCGTCGGCGACGCGTTTTCCGCACCTCGAGTGGTACAGTGTAAAGTCGGAGTATCCCTTGGCCCCAAAGTGGGTGCGCGTGCCGTCACTAAATTCGGCGACCAACTTCTTGCCGGACCGAGTCGATTTGGTGATGCGCACGAGTTTTGGGTGGCCCATAGAGTGTGCAAAGACATAAAGACACGACGAGCGAACGTCGTTATGTCGCCATCCGGGTGCCGGTACCACACCACACGCTTCGTTCTCGACGCGTTCGACCACGCGACTCGCCACCCGAGCGCGACCGAGCACGAGTTTTGGGAGGCGTGGTTGCGCCGCGTGTCTCGCATGTTTGTGAATCGAGAGCTTCCCGGGGGGCGGAGGGGACGCATTTGATGCAGCTCGTGCACGCATTGCCCCCTCCGCCAGCGCTATCCCGATGCGTGGAGAACGAGCGGAGGCGTCTCGAATGGCAGAGGCGGCGAGACGATGGTAACGAGCGGGTTGCTCGAGCACGTCGAGAAGCACGGGAGCGTGACGTGCCGAAAAGCAGAGGGCACGCGAGCAAGCGATGCAACCGTTTTGGGACGCACGCATCAAGGCTTTCGAGCTCGAGCGTGAGGAGGAGATCACACGCACGTCTGTAAATTGTGGTCGGACACCCTGATCATTTCGGCCAAGAACCGTTTGTTGACGACGTTCTTCTGTTCTGACAACATCTTGAGGATCTCGTCGGCGGTCTTTTGGAAGAGCACGCTCTGTGGTGCGCCCGGCGGTCTGGGCGGTCGGGGGGGCAGCACGCTCACGTACCGGTACACGTCCACATGCTTTTTCGGAGCGGTGTCGTGGCTGCCGAATCGCACCGCACGCCCGATGACTTGCTGGATCTTGTCTTCGTTGAACGCGGGCTCCAGGATGTGTACCTGCGTGGTGTTTTTCAGGTCGAGGCCCTCTTTGCCCGCATCCGAGAGCAGCAGGACCCTCAACCTTCCGGCGTTGTACGCACGCACCATCTCCGCCTTGTCCGCCTGTTTCTCGGACCCTTGGTAGACCCCGCACGGGATGCCCATGCGTCTCAACACCGAGGCGATGAGCACCAGCCCGGACTCCAGGTAGGTCGAGTACACCACGCATTTGCCCCCGTCCGCCACGTCGTTCGCCGCCCGTTGCAGCAATTTGTCGATTTTGGGGTGCTCGTTCCCCACGCGATTGTTCACTTGGCGCGGGCCGGTGAGGAACCGCAGGCTTTTGGGCACCCGATTCGCCTCCCCCTCGTCCTCGAACGCGTGTTGGAAGAGTTGGTGCAGGGTGGCGGCGCCCGGGTTTTCGGAGGCCATCTCAAACTGTTGGTGTGTCTGCACGGGGCCGGTGGGCACGTAGTCCCAATACTCTGTTTTTGTGGGGTAGTGGCGCCTCACGACATCCGGGCCGGGTTCGTAGAACAGGGTGATGCATTTCATGAGGCTGAGCAGGTATGGCAGGTCCTTGGACGCGTTCCGACCGAACCTGGCGGCAAAGGTGGGTCTCGCCTTGTGGTTGTGCCATTCTTTAGAGACGACGGGTTCGAGCTCCGGGTTGACGAGGGCGAGCAGAGGACCGATGTCCTGGGGGTGGTTCATCACGGGCGTGCCCGACAACAGCACCCGTTTGTGCGCGTGCCGAGATACCTCCATCACGCTGTCCATCATCGTGCGCTTGTTCGCCGGCTTGTTGACTGCGTTGCGCATGTTCTGTGCTTCGTCGATCACGAGCACGGCATTGCGCCCCAGCGTGGCCCGCTCTTCGGAGGTCATGCGGTGGACGATATTGAACGAGTGAATCGAGTACCACTCCGCATCAACTCCGGTGGCAGTCAACTCTTTTTTGAAGTTGTCGATGAGGGAGGCCGGGAGGATGACCACCACGCGTCGTTCCCTCCTCTCGCGCCTCGCCAGGTTCTCGACGCACGCGATCGCAGCCAGCGTTTTCCCGGACCCCACTTTGTAGTACAGCAGCAGCCCCGGCAGACCGGCTCTGGCAAACAGTTTGCACGCGTTGATTTGGTGCGGTTGCAAATTGAAGCGACCGAAGCGCGTGCGCAGCCACTCCGGGACACGTGCCGCAGCCGCCCCGTTGTTCCTCGCCCCCGCCGGCCTGGCAGCGGGCAGTTCGGGGGAGCGGTTGACGCGGGGCCGTTTGTTGGCGCGACGTCGATTGGGCGAAGGCGACACGCGTCGGTTCCCGTTTCGCCAGCGACTTGGGCCCGCGGCGTTCCGGTTCGGGGTGCGCCGTTGACTGGGTCCTGCCGCGTTTCGGTTCGGGGTGCGTCGGCGGCGGTTGGGCGAGGCCGTGAGGTTGATTACGTTTGGCGCGTTGCCCGTGAGATTGATGAAGGTCATGCTGCAACGCGAGAAATTAAGTTACCACGTCACCACGCCGCCACTGGATTGGCCCGGTATATTTTGAGCGCGGCGGTCATAATGCTTTTGTACAGCCATGTTTGGATCTTTGCCATATGTGCACGACACCACAACGGTTGGTACCGAGTCACGGAGTACACCCCGTTTTTTCACGTTTGAGCCCAGGGCATGTTGTGCCTCAGGATTGAAGGGGCGATGACTAACGTACTTAAAAGTGCCAACATCAAAAGCATCATGATTGTGGCGCGGGGTCCTTCCCGAGAATCGTTTGCCTTTCAAACTGTTGAAGAGTACCTGGCATGCCCCGAGTTTGGCCGACTCACGTACGTCAACTTTGACATGTACCCACACGCCGAGTTGCCGGCGCTGCCCCCACGTGTCCAGATCGTCACCTTCAACAACACGGGCGTGCGCGTCTTCCCCCCGTTGCCCCCCTCAGTTCGCGAGGTGCACGCCAAAACGGGGAGGATCAGTGCCCTGCCGGACCTGTTCGGGGCCACCAACCTGGAGCTGCTTGATTTGGAGGACCACGAGCTGGGGGCCCTCGTCGAGCCGTTGCCGCCCTGGCTGAGGACCCTGAACGTGGCGCACAACAAGGTGCGGGGCATCGGTGCGGCGCTGCCCTCCACCCTCGCGAGCCTCGACTGTTCTTACAATTCGATCGACAGGGACTTTCACGTGCCGGACGGGTGCTCCACAAACAGAATGCACATGTACTCATCCGAGTACTTGGACGCCCATGCCCGACGTGT
Source organism: Chlorella sp. ArM0029B (assembly GCA_002896455.3). NCBI lineage: Eukaryota > Viridiplantae > Chlorophyta > Trebouxiophyceae > Chlorellales > Chlorellaceae > Chlorella > Chlorella sp. ArM0029B. Next base: position 583,197 of record JTEE01000022.1, on the reverse strand, counting down.
TCGGGAAGAGAAGGAGGCCAGGGAGTTGGCGGCCAGACAGCAACTTGGGGGGCCAGCCAAGCCACAACCGCAGGCCGTGTACACGAACTCGCAAAACGTGCACCTGGTCTCGGTGCAACAGAGCGTGTCGAGCTCCTTGCAGCGCATCATGGACCTGTGCGCGGACAAACAGCTCCCAGAGGGCTACATCGCCGAGGTGTACACCTTGTACAATATGCAGCCCACGCGGTGGGTGGAGTGGATCGTACGGTTGTTCACAAAGCCCGTATGCTGCCCCGACATACGCGCGTGGTGCAGCGACGAGACCATCCACAGCGTCCACGGGGTCACGTTCGGGCAGCTGTTGCAGATGGTGTGGGCCATCGTCAAGGACCACGAGCACGCGGCCACCTTGAAAGATGTGCTAAAGGAGGAGCTGAACGCGTCGGCGGGCTACTGTTTCACGGGCCGCTTCTCTCGCATCATCAACGTGTTGACCGGGTTTGTGGGCGGCGTGGGCGTTGGCATCTCACGAGCGGAGCAAATGCAGTCGCGCATCTCGCAGGCCGTCGCGGTGGGTGGCTCGGACACCCGACGGCGTGTGGAGGCCATTTTGGACGAGTTTGGGGTGCCGGGGCGGGATAGGGCCGCGTGGTTGGACGCCGTTGACTGATAAATTTTCTCGTGGCAACCCAACGGCATGTCAAAAACGGTAATCCTGGTTGTTGTGGCGGGGTTGGCAATTTGCATGAGTATTGTCTCCGCGGTAGTGCTGTTCATCTTCCGTGACTCGATTTTCGGCAAGGACAAGGGCGGGGGAGGCAACAATGGAGTACCGACCACCCAGCAGACGAAGGACACGTACGGAAGCACGGCGGTGGACCCGGCGGCAAACGGCGTGTGCCCGGGAGCGGAATCAGGTGGTTCGCTCGCGTGTGGCGATGGGTACGTGGTGAGCACCGACAAGAAGAAGTGTTGCCTGGCAACTGCGGCGGACAAATCGGGCTCGAATGCCACGTTCTGTCCCTTACCGGTCAGCAGAGCCAAATTGCCCACGTTCTTTTGGGGACAGGGCTTCAAACCTTCAACGACCTTACCTATGGAGTTTGGAATCGGAAGCTATCCCTACATGGATAGAGACTACTTCGACAAGAACGGCCGCAGCAATAAGCCGGGTGCGCTGAGGGTTCCAAAGGGGTATGTGGTGCAGCTGCACACGAAGGAGAATTACAGCACTTCTGGCAATTGCTGGCAGTTTGGCCCTGGGGAGTACGACTTGGACAAGGTCGGTGCGCAACATGATTTCTTAGAACACGGCAGCGACAGCATGAAGATATTTTGCGGTGTGCCCAACGCAAACGGCGCGTGTTCTTAGATTTTTTTCACACACGGGTTGGCGCAACGACTTAAACACCGCGGCGCCGGACCCCATCATGGCAACCGTGTGGGTCGTGTACTTGCACAGTGGCGAAGACCAGGTCTTTAGATTGATTGGCGTGTACACGTCAGAGGAGTTGGCCACGGCGGCCCGGGCCCTCTACATGAAACGATACGACCGGGGCGACTGGGAGGTCATGGTGGAGGACATGGTGGAGAACGCGCGGTACCTTTATCCGGTCGAAATGCTCGATCGTGACGAACCGGTGGAGCACCCCTCCCAATTGCCCCCGTGATTACCGTGCATGACAGACCTAGGACACTTTCTTCACAAACGGGTTGGCGTGGTAGACGGTCAGCTCGCGAGGGGGTCCGTTCATCATGCAGTACAGGCCCCACGTGCCCCCGAAATTTGGCACGGCCCCCACCTGGGCCCCCTGCACGTGCCCGATCTCCGTATTGAGCGAGATGCCCTTGAAATCGTCGCCGTTGAAGGACAGCCCATAATACCCATTTTTGCCGAGGGTGACTTTTAGGGTCCACGTGAACCACTCGTTGCGTTTGACCCGGACCTCGCGCACGAGCCTGGACGGGCTGCCCAGCCCCCTCTCGAACACCATGAACTTGCCCACCATGGTGTCCCCTTGGAGGGACCAGTTGAAGTAGCTTTGGTGCAGGATGGGCTGTGCGAGCTGACAGTACCCGCGGGAGGGCACGAAGTTCTTGTCGAAAAGAGCCGTGGAGCCGATGAGCCAGGTCTGCCCGAGTCCGTAGGGGGTCTTGCCGCCCAGGTTGGACATCTCCGCACGCCCCTTTTCCGCGTACGCGCCGTGTGTGAGGTGCCTGTCGCCATCGTGCCACCCGGAGCCCATGCGCAGGGTGTGCCTGAAGATGCCGGGGGCGACCTCGGTGATGTTTTGTATTTCGGGTGCGCGGCCCTTGGGGATGACCTTGGATTCGGTGAACTTGAAATCTGCGAGCCGTGTGCCCGTGGTCGCGCCGGCGGGGGGGGCTGCCGAGGCCGGGAGGGCGGGGAGGCCGGGTGGGGCCTCGGGCACGGGTCCGCGAGCGCGTCCGTCGCGTCTCACTCCCGACGGGTCTTCGCGGTCGTTGTTGAGGACGAGCACCATACCCACTGCGACGATAATAAACGCGAACGCGGCCATTGTCATGTACAGCATGCGACGCCCCTGGTGTTACTTTGAGATTCTTTTGATAAACGGTTTGGCATGGTAGACCGTCAGCTCGCGTTGGGGTCCGTTCATCATGCAGTACAGCCCCCACGTGCCCCCGAACCTGGGCACGACGCCCACCCGGGCCCCGCCCACGTGCCCGACTTCGGTGTTGAGCGAGATGCCCTTGAACGCGTCCCCGTTGACAGACATCCCGTAATACCCCTTCTTGCCAAACGTGACCTTCAGGGTCCACGAGAGCCACTGGCCCCGTTTGACACGCACCTCGCGCACGAGCCTCGCGGGGCTGCCCAGCCCTCGCTCAAACACCATGAGCTGGCCCACCATGGTGTCTCCCTGCAGTTTCCAATTGAAGTAGCTTTGGTGGAGGACAGGCTGCGCGAGCTGGCAGAATCCTTTGGACGGCACGAACTTCTTGTCAAAGAGGATGGTGGAGCCGACGAGCCAGGTCTCCCCGCGGCGGTAGGGCAGGTCGCCCCCGAGGCAGCACATCTCCGCGCGCCCCTTTTCGGCGTACTTGCCGGTCGTGAGGTGCCTGTCGCCGTCGTGCCACCCGGAGCCCATGCGGAGGGTGTGCTTGAAGATGCCGGGGGCGACTTGGGTGATATTTTGTATTTCGGGTGCGCGGCCCTTGGGTATCACACGAGATTCGGTGAACTTGAAATTGCTCAGCCGCGTGCCCACCTTGGCGCCGGAGGGGGGCGTTGCGGTGCTGGGAAGACCGGGCAGCCCCCCCGCCCCGGCCCTGGACCCCGCTGCCGCAACCGCCAGGCCCTCCCTGGTGTCGTGGGAGGTGCGGTAGAGGAGGTACGCTGCTACGACGAGTGTGAGGACCAGCACGTGGACTCCGCGCATACCACAACGCAAGACTTTCTTCTTTCTTTCTTTCTTGCCCGGACCCTATATATTCGACATCCGCCCCCTCGTGCCTTATTCTTCACTACCCTCCCGCCCCCTCCCCACCATGTCTGTCGCCAAGTGCCTCACCCCCCTGCCCGTGGGCCCCGAGAACACCCTCAAGCGCCCCACCGGTCGCCGGAACCTCCAGCCCTGGGACATGTACGTGGCCCGGACGACGGTGGGCGCGTTCGCGGTGCGGTACCTCGGCGGACGCCCCACGCCCCACGGCCCTCGTCACTGCTTTGTGTCGGCCAGCGCGATGGCGGTGTGCGAGGCGGGGCACGTGGCCATGGTCAGAATGGAGGTCGTGACGAGCGCGAGCACCGGGCCCATGGACACGACATTCTGCGCGACGGCTGACGGGGGCACCGACGAGCTGGAGGCGGCGCTGTGCTCGGGCACCGTGACCTTCCACCCCGTGTTGGGGATCGAGCGAGAGTTTGCGTGCGAGCTGGCCAAGGTGCACAAGACGCGGGCAGCGGCACGGCGCATCTACTGGGCGCTCAAGGGGCTCGCCGTTCGTCGGAACGAGGCGGCGGGGCTGATCACACGCACGGCCAAGGCGGCGGCGGCTAACCCGCACACCCGGTTGGGGAGACGCGTGCTGCTGCGGCGGGCGGGCTTTGCGCACGAGGCCGATGCTGTGTGACTTTCATTGTATGCACCGACGATGTAACATGTCGCTGGCAGTTTCGAGAAAGGCATCACGCCTCAAAGACATGTCCGTGGCATGCCGGAAAAAAGTAAAAGGTACATGCGCCTAGAGGTGTGCATAAAAGACGGGCCGAGCACCGAGCAGTGCATCATCAATATGTCGGATTTCACCGCGGAATACCAGGCCATGATTGACGGGGTGGAAGTCCGTGCGCCCCCCTCCAAGCCCTTCAAGGTGATTTGGAGGTCCGGTCCGCACCCCATCCGCGACGAGGTGCCACTCTTTCTCGACTGCACTGGCTCCATGGAGAGGAAGATAATGAAGTTCTGCTTCCGGCCCCCGGGCGAAGAGGAGACCCCGGTGGACGCGAGCACACCCGACGTGGCGCCATTCCCAGCCAGCTGCATTGGCTCAATTCGCGACGATGTGATGAAGATATACTCCAAACGCTGGGGCGAGGAGGAGGACGAGGTTCAGGCGGTCCCGGTGGACGACGAGTCCTTCGTGGCGCCCAAGTCCTCCGTGCTAGGCATGTGCGGCAACGAGGTGCCAATGTGGACCGACCGGGATGTCACCGTGGAGAGGAAGACGATGAAGTTCCACTTCCGATTCCCGGGCGAGGAGGAGGACGAGGTCCAAGCGGGCCCCGGCAGTCCTGCGAGGTGCATGCGTGGTGCGACGGATGCGAGGAAATTCTGAAGAGCGTGTGACTCGATGCATCTTCAAGAACGTGACTGTAAGAACCGCAACTTACAAAGCGGCAACGCGCCAAACAACAGACTATTCATGAACAGCCGTATCGTGTGATCGATGCGTTTCTCGCTCAATGAGGCTATCGTGAACCCAGGTGGCAACTGGTCTTCGGATACCCCGGACACGTGCCGGTTCATCATAATGTCTCTCTCAAATCGAAATCTATACAAGACCTGGAGATATTTGGTGGGGAGATATCCGTGGGTGTTATCTTGCTCCAGGTAGTTATATCGGTCCACCACAAATAAAGGGTACAGCGCCTCCAACACACGGACTGCCTCCTCGGTTTTCAAGTGGACTTTCGATGCACACACCTTTCGGAGCATGCGCTGAATGGCTGCGTGGTGTATCGCTCTTCCGGCGCGTTGCTGACGCAGCGACCTACCTCCGACACCGGTGTGAAATTGATTGTTCAACCAACGCTCCTCCATGTTATTGTGTATGGTGGTGTCGTTCGACAGAATGCCGTTGTGAACCTTCGCTGCCTCCCTGGTCGGATCGTACGTGCGCGCCCACGTGGCAATCCTCGCGGTATCGTGCATCCCCATACACTTTGCCAAAATGACCGGGTGAGTGGCGGCCAGTTCGTTCACGCTTCGCGGCCTCGAGATGTGACCGTACATGACGTAAATGGTGGGGTAGGGGCAGGCGTCAGGCTCGTAGCACAGTCGGAGGGGCTGGCCGGCCTTTGCCCCGTGTCTGCCCACCCAGTACTCCATCAGGTTGTGGATATAATTGAAGACGTAGATGCACTCGGGTTCGTCAGGGGGTGTCTTTGCTTTGAAGCACGGGAACGCGCCCAGGTGCTCAAAGCCGGGATCCAAGGCCCCCCCAGGAAGCCCCGGCGTCACCATGAACCCCCACTTCGCGTCGGGCATGCGTGATTTCCGGGCATTGGTTTGCTTCTTGCGCGGGCCGAGGAACCCGGGGCGGTGCGGCGTCCACTGCGCCCACACGTCTGTGTTTGCGAACAACGCCGTGTGCTCCGCCGTCGTAAACACTCGGCCCGTGCACGTGGCCACGCGTGTGAAGGGCATGATATCCTTTCGTGCGACGACCCCCCCCTCGTGTGAAAACGTGGTCCATCGCGAATCGTCGCGGCGCGTGGTGACGAGGCGCTGGATTGACATATGGTACGATCGGAAAAGAATGTGCACGTCACGGGGCAACACGCGCGGCCCGCAGCTCGGTCACCACGCGAAGGATGCCGGCCTGAAGGAGTGCCAACCCGTCCTTCTTCGGCCACGCGTCGCTCGCGTCCCTCAAGCGCTTGGTAAGCCGCGACATCTCAACGTCGAGCATTTTGTAATGCGCCATCTTCTGTTCATTCTCCTCCCACTGCTCGTGGGTCCACCCGTTGTAGGCCATCTTGTACATGCGTACGGTGCTGTCGCATTTCGCCACGTCGATTTTTGGGGGAGCCTCTTCCAGCAACTCTATCGTCCGGCCCACCTCCCGGAGCATGACGGCGTCGTCGATGAAGGGAACGTATGTGCGGGCTTTCATTGCGGTGGTGCCAGCACGGTCCGCAAGTGCCTTTAAATGGGAAAAGAAATCGGCATGCGAGATGGGGCCAGAAACTAGTTTCCTTGCCTCCCGGATACGCGGAGGCGGCTCGGAAGATGGCACAGCACAGTAGTTGTTCGACGACGACAGAAGGCATGACGATGCAACATGGCACGGAAAAGAAAGTGGCATGCGCCGGACCTACAAGAGCCCCCTTTTGCCACACCCTTCCAACAACAAATTCAAGATGGCAACGACCGCTCACATGGCGACGGTTCGGGCGGAGGCGGCTCTGGACACCATGCGGCTCGTCCGCGAGGAGTGTGGACTGGCGGTGCACTCGGACGTGCTGCACGTGCTGCGCGAGTACAAGCGAGGACACGTGCAGAAAGCCACGGCGATGGGGCGCATGCGGCAGATACTGTGGGCCTGGCCGATTGCCTTCCACGCACTCAACATATTCATGATTCGATTCGACTCCACTATGTAATCGTAAAGTCACGTGCACTATCAGGGCAAGTTCGGAGAGGTGTGCTCGCGTTTGCGCTTTGTGCCGGTACGGAGGGTGAATGGCGATTTCGAGAAGAACTCCTTTTCTTTCCGCAATGTGCCCCGATTGTTGCGGTATGCCACGTGGAGGTACCTCAAATGACCTTTGCGCGGATACACGTAGTGACGCAACCCATTTTTCACATAACCATACACGGGTGGCTCGTGGTGCGTGGTGACAACTTGTTTGTAGGGTGCAATGTAGTTGTTGTACCCGAGAGCTTGCCCAAGACCTCTCGGGAGGGACACTTCGTCCGGGATTTTGTGGGCCAGGACGGTGAGTGGCAACTTCGTGAGTGGCTTCGATTTTACAAGGGCGTTTCTAAAAGGGTTGTTGTTGTTGTTGGAGTTGTTGTTGGAGTTGTTGTTGTTGGTGTTGTTGCTAGAATGTAAGAATCGTTTTATACGAGTTCTTTGATTTGTGTCTTGTACCTTGAAGACGGGTACGTGTATTGTCTTGTGTGCGTAGAAGTGGATCTTGGCTGGGCCGCTGCACTGTTCTATTTGAGTCTGTATACGACGCTTGGCTTGCTCCGTTGCGTACCCCACGGCGATGTACACCTCGATTGGTTTTGTGCACAAATAATTTTGTTTCAGCACAGGAAACAATTCGCAAATTTGCGACCCGGAGTATGTGGCGTCGTCAAAGTAGACAAACGTGCGTGTCAACGGTTTTGTGAAGTAGGCCCACAGCATGTCGTGTGGAGTCACGATATGCGTCGGAAATCTACCGATTGTATCGATGGCTTTATGTGCAAGCCATATCGTCGATGTGGTGGTGGTAGAATCTGCTTGGACCACCATGGCATACGATTTGGTTCCTACGCGGTCGCGGATCCATTTCGCAGTTGCCGAAAGCGTGTCTGTGACATTTTTCGCGTCCTTGTAATTGACACGGTTGACAATCTCCTTGACGTCGCCATTCGTCAACTCGTTGTTCTGGTTCCTCACCATTTGCGCGATCGTGTTCCTTGTGAGCGTGTTTTTGACGTGCACGGCTCGGAGGTTGGCGGAGCTCGCCCTGACTTCCGGTGTCCAGTTCCTGTTTCCGAGGAAATGCAAGGTGGCATTGTCGTTGTTTGTATTTGGGTTTGTTCGCCTCGACGGTCGACTTTTCGCTTTTTTTTTGAATAGGTCGAAGAGTCCCATAGACCCAAGGGACATTATTTTGCGAGACATAGCGAGTCACCCCCGCCCCACCTTCCCGGTGTACTCTCCCACGACCTTGTCACCAATCGCGTGCGCTTTCAGGTACAACGAGCTGTAATGGCAGTCGCTCTTCCGTTCGGGGTCATCGCCCTGGACAAAAAAACGCCACTCGTTCTTGGATACGGCCTTGCACGCGCCCTTCCCGGTCAGCTCGGGACGCGCGAGGCACACCGATGTCCACTTCTTGGGTGGGCTCGCGAGGCACGTGTATGGTTTACCGGCGGAGGTTTTGTGGGTGCACGTTCTTTGGATGTCGTACACCTGCTTCATGGCAGACGGCATGAACCCGGTGACGGCCCGTGGAATTTTTGACGCGTCTGTCCTTCCATCGACACAATGATGGTATGCAAGCGCAAAACAGGTGCCGTCGTCAGTGGAGTCGCTCATATACGTCTTACAGTTGCGGTCATCCGATGACGGCTTCGGGAGCTCCGCCTCGGACCACAACCACCCGTCTGGCGCGGAAGGAGCATAGGGACCCGGGGGGGCGTCGAGGGAGTCGGGGGCGTTTCCGTTGTGATTGAGAGCGAGGGCCGCGGCGAGCATGACACTAGCCACGAACGCGAGAAATGCACAGAGGATGAGCGCAGCAGACATTCCTTTTCTAGGAACTTGAGGTGAAAAGAAAAAAAGACCGGTGTGCCTATGGTGGCGGTGTGGGTCGTGGCCGGCGGCGGGAAAGCAAAACCCATTCGGGGACCCTGGTAGATCTGGGTACTCGATCATCGTTAGGGGATCCGCAGTCAACTACGAATAGAAGGAGATGGGGTGCTTGTTGTACACCTTGAATGCCTGTAGGAGGGCGGACACGAGCAAGACCATGGTCGTTCCCAAAAAGTCCGGACTCCCTTTCCGGACGATACGATTGCCTGTCTCTCCGTACTTCATGTTCCGGTTGTTCTTCAGCAAATGGACCAGCTTTCGCAAACCTCCCATGGGGTACAAACGGATGGCCTTGGACCGGGCAGGACCGTTCGGAGGGGGTGGCCGCAACGGAAACACGTTGAGGATGAACTGGAGGTGCACAGGGTCCTCCATGTTCCCTCGCCTCCTCACCGTCAGCGTGATCGAGGGAAAGTTGGCATCGTCATGCCGAATGAACACGGCCTCGAGATCCATTGTGTCTGACAGCCGCCACCACTTGACGTCCAGTGTTTCGAAGTTTAAGTGGCAGTGTGCACACCAATAAAGGGCCTTCTGAAACACCGCGGCCGCCTTGTCCCGTGCGTTCTTGGTTATCAAGTTGAGCGCCTTGTACCGCATCGTCATGTGCACGCGTTCGATTTCACGAAACATGTTGCGCGGGAGCGTGCGAGCGGCCGCGGCCACGGTGTTGTTGACTCGGTTCCGAGCCTTCAACGTCGGTGTGGGCATTTCGTTACGTGTGAGAAAAAAACGCTCATTCGTCATCATCGTAGCTGACGGAAGCCATGGCGGATTGCATGTTTTGCGGGGCACGTTTCTTCGTGGTTCGCGCGGATGTGTTTTGTGTGGAGGCTTTGTTCACGGGTTTGTTGGTACGTGTGGCTTTCGTCGTGAGCGCAGCGGGTCGGGTGCGAGGAGCGCGTTTGGGTTTGGGGCGCGGGGGCATGACTTGGGCGCACAGATTAATTTTGTGAGGGCGTTTCACCCCATCACCCTGTGGGCACTACTGACCGCCCCCTCAACGGCAAGTCCACAATCCCGATAACATTTAGAGGGAATGAGGAGCCCCAAGTGGATGACCTGCATCCTGAGTGTGGACGTGGGGACGAAAAATCTGGCCATGTGTTTGTTGGAACCTGGCGCGGATCCACACGGCCGGGACGACGTGATCAAACATTGGGTGGTCACAAGTACCCTGCCCGCCTGCCACGCGCTGGTCGAGACCCTGCGCACCTCCGGCGTCCTCGAGTGGCTTCCATCCATTAAAGAGGTGGCCATCGAGCGACAACCGGGCAAAAACACGCAAATGGTTAGATTGCAGTGCTACCTCGAGATGTTCTTCACTTTGCAAGACAAGTTCGTGGCGTTGGTGGATCCGAGACTCAAGCTCTCTTTCGCGGCCGCGAGCCCGTACTGGCCGGGGGGCGTCCCAGACAAGTGGAGTTATTATACGAGAAAGAAGCTGGCCGTGGAATCGATGAAAAATTTCCTAGACAAGGTGCCCCAATCCGACAACATCCGGGAGGTGTTCGAAAAGAGCCAGAAACGCGACGATTTGGCGGATTCGTGTCTGCAGGGTATGGCGTACGCCCACTTTGTCGCGCCCCTCGAGAACGCCCGCGCGGAGGCCAAGCGTGCCCGCGTGCCGGCTCCCCGCCGCCCGAGCGCCAAGCAGCTGGCCTCCACCAAGCTGGCCAAGTCTCACGTGGTGTTCCTGATCAAGGACATGGGCGGGCTGGAGTCTTTGGAGGCTCTTGAGAAAGCGTGCGATAAGTTCAAGCCCCTCCGCAAAGGCATCGTGCGGCACTTTGGGTCCCTGGAATTTTGTCACAGGGTGATGACGGAGTGTGCTGCGTCACGTGACTCGGCTCACACCTCCCCCCCTGCCCCCGTTCAACCTATCGAGTGAGAGTTTTGTGGGTGTGGCGGGTTTTATAAGCATTCGCGGAGTTTGTTACCACCTACTGCATCCGAACCTTGGTCCATCGAATTGCACGACGGCCCCTGTGGCGTGTGGGGGGGCCGACGCGTGTGCGTACCAGGAACCTCGCGTGCTCTTGGACGTGTTCATCGCCTCCCGGCGTGCTGAAGCGCGTCATGCCCCATGCCACCGAACCTGGCTGCTCGACCCCCGGTTTGAACGTGAGGAAGGACTCGACCCGGAGCACCGTGTGTGTGTGCCCGACGACCTCGTTGCAAAACCGTGGGAACACGTGCACGTACATGCGCCGGGGCACTTTGAGGATGCACGCCCCACCCGAGTGCACGTCGTACCCGCCCGTCCTCGGCTCCGTGATCACCTCCACCCCCTGGGCCTGCCCCTTGACGTGCATACGTGTGACGAGCCCTGCGGTGCGTAGTGCCCTGGCCCGGTTCTCGCGACACATGGTGATGTTGGTGTGTGCGTGCGACTTCACATCCTCGAAATCAAGCGTGTTTACAACGTGCGCCCACTCGGAGACACCCAACGCATTCATGTAAGACACGGCACAGACGATCTTTAGGTTGTTGGAAAAAACATCACGCTGCACGGGGAGTCCGGGCCCTCTTTGCGGCGCATCACGGGCAGCACGCGCCAGTCCAGGCGTTGCATGATCCACATCTCGCTCTGCCACACGTCTTCTCCGTGCAACTTGCTTCCGCACACGTACATCGTGAGGTGGTCCACGCGGTAGCCGCCGAGGAGGCCGGGCGAGTTGCGGGGCGTGCTCACGGCCTTGGTAGCGATGTGCAGACACAGCGTGTAGGCCAGTCGCGAGAAGTGGGATTCGGCCCCGGTTGCTTGGAAGCCCTCCTCGCCCGCGCACCCCATGTCGCCCGCAAAGCCCTCTGCCAGGCATTCTTCGAGGACCGAGCGGGGGGGCGGGAGCGGTCGGGTCAGCAGGATGTGCCGCACGCGCTGGAACAGGTCCGCCGCGATGACGACTGCGACCGTGTTGATGTTGAACTCCCGGGCAGCGTGGAGGACGTCACAGTGCCTCCCCACGGGCACGAAGGGGGCGCCTGCGGGAAGCGGAGCGGGTAGTCACGTAGAGTATTAGAGGGTGGGGCGTGGGCACGGATGGCACACACACACACACACACACACAAATGAAGTGCGGTTGGGGGTTCAAGGAGGTGGCGATGGTGATCAATGGCGTGGAAGCCCAAGTGTGCCGGGTCGCGACCGCGAGCGAATTTCGGGTTCAAAAACGGAACTTTGCCATCGCTCTTGGCATCAGCGTTCCGGCCATCTTCCTGTTATTCGTGATGTTGTGTTCACTGTGTTGTATTCGTAAAAAAGCGGAGTCGGTTGCGGCAAACGACATCCCGTAATTTAGCCTACCCCGGTGCACACCTGGGGGCGTGTGCCGGGCCACAAAGGTGTTGGCTCGTCGGAGGCTGCTTCCTCGGGGCATGGTTGTTTGTGACAAAGCTCGAGGCAATGGGGCATATGAACCCTTTGGCCTATTTGTAGCCAGCCCGTGGCATCAGGTGGAAAGCAAGAAAATGGGACATGCGCTGTGCAGTGCACCCAAAGAAAAGACTTCTAAAGGGGCTTTGCAGCCGCAAACACACACACACACACATGATGCCTTTCCCACGCTTCATGCCCTCCCCCGTGTCCAAGCCCATGTTCGGGTGGAGCCTTCGCGGGTGGGGTGCGCCACGTCGTGCACGTCCCGTGAGCACAACACTAACACCACCCTTGAAACACTACAACCCAACCAGAAGAGTGTAAAGCAACCATGCCACAGAGACATACACCACATACACCAGGACGACGGTGGGGGCAAATAATTGTGTTGTGTCCTCACATGACCATGCAACGAAGGAACCAGTTCAAACTGCTGAAAATGCTCCCACCCGACGTATACCGATACGGCGTTGCACCCCATCTGTCTCCTAAGAGCCTGTTGGATGTTTTGAGCGCTGATCCTCGGAGCAAGGCCTCTCGAGACGCGCTCCTCAACAGGGAACAAGCCTACGCACACGAGATGCGGGACCTTATCAAAATAGGGTGCGATGCCGTGCGTAAGAAAGATGGGTACAAAGCAGCCTTGGCGGCCCAGGAAAAGGCTGCTGGCAAATACAAAATCGTGGGCCCGGTGCGGCCTAGAGCGTACGCAAACCACACCCAACATGAAAATGCGGTGAGCAGTGTACGCCTCAGCATAGTGGGCAAGTACGTGTACTTGAAACTGCAGCAAATGGAAAGCCAGAGCGAGAATGAGAACAAGTATGAGAAAGAGCGACTGACGTTGGAGGGGCACATCGTGTACGCATCACACAGAGGGTCGATGTTTCAACACGCGCCTCCTGCGTGGATATCCACCCTGGTGCGCATCGTGTCACGGGGAGGGAACGTGTACGTGACCACGCCCACGATACAGAACAGCCCCACAATGAAGAGTGCGGTACGTAATGCCATGAGGAAGGCCCTGAACAAACCCAACTGGAACGGCTTTCGCAGTGCCAACGGTCTGTACAGCAACTCGTGATACCACCGCCGTGTGACACTCTCTGAAAGCACACACAGACACACCCCCCCGGACACGAGCACGGATGTGGCACAAAAGTTTTTGTGATGGGAGAGGAATGGGACGTCCCAAGCGGAAAGCGTGCGGTCGTGTGGCAGCTCGAGATGGCGGCGTTGATTTGGCGTGCGTGTGGGACCGCCAAGTGCACACGTTGCGACTGCGGTACTGTTTGGATGCCACGAGGCGGGTGCGTCTGCTCGGCACGGGTGTGGTGTACGGCACCCTCACGCGGGTGGAGGTGCACGCACGGGGAGTGAGCGTCACGCCGGCGAGGCACAAAAGCATGGTGGTCAAGTGCATTCGGAATGCCAAGAACTTGCTGGCGAGCGCACTGCAGACCTACATGCACCGCTTCCCCCCCGCCACTCGTCGACTGATTGACACTCGTCGATTGATTGACGCTCGTCGACTGATTGACACTCGTCAACTGATTGACGCTCGTCGACTGATTGACGCTCGTGGCGTTGTGTGAATTGTTTACACAAGGGCTGATACGGTCTTCACAAACACAAACACAAGCACATTGTCAGACACTTCATTTCACGGCAACACTGCCAGCCGCTCCACCTTGCGCCGCTTGCTCTCGCCGGAGCTGACGCTCTTGTGCCGCTTGATGAGGGCCTCCATCTCCTCGTCCGCCTTCTTCATCAGCATCCGGTACTGTGAACGCAGACCGGCCTTGGTCTTCTTGGTGCGCGCCTTGTCCAGCTTCTCGGTGAACTCGGTGAAGAGCGCCCCCTGCTTGGCCTCCACCGCCTTGCGCTCACGCTTGCGGAGGGTCAGCGCGGCCTCCATCTCGTCCCGGTGCCGCCGCTGCATCGCCGCCTGAGCCGCCCCCACCGTCGCTGCCATTGCCTCCACCTCCTCAATCGCCTCCTCCTCCTCAATCGCCTCCACTGCCGCGGCCTCCTCCTCAATCGCCACTGCCGCTCCCTCCACAATCGCCGCCACTGCCGCTGCCACTGCCGCATCCTCCTCCTCTGCCACTGCCGATGCCGCATCA
>JTEE01000022.1:558477-568805 GCA_002896455.3 Chlorella sp. ArM0029B | reverse complement strand
GAGCCCGCTCCGCCAGCACCGCCTCGTCCACCGCGGCCTGCACGAGCGCCGCCATCTGATCCATGGAGTCTTGGATGGCCGCGCTCAATGGGTCAACACCCGTGATGTCGGCGGCCTCGGTGAGAAGGCCCATGATGGCCGCCGTCTCGGTGGGACCCAGCAGCTCCATGCCCTCGATGCGCGCCTTGAGCCGCACGAGCATGTGCGTCTGGAAACGGACGGTGCGCGTGCCCTCCGACTCGGGCACGTTGGGGGTGTGGGAGACGACACGGGAGGGGACCATGCTCGCGCGGCGGTTGCGGGGGGACCTTTTGAAGCGCATGGCACTTACGAAAAAAAGAATGGAATGTGGGGCGGCGGGTGGCCTTATGTGCCCCGCCGCCGCGCTTTCTTCTTTCGGCCCATGCGCGAGTTGCCAGCGCATGGCAGTTTTGTTCGAGTTGTCCTCCTCTCACGTAGCGGTTGCTCAAACATATGATGCGGCGACACGTTCTTTTTCTCGTCAAGGGATATGCACAGCGGTCGCACGGTCATGCCCACGCCCGCGGAAACTGCGAGGAGCTCAACCCTGTTTGTCGTGGCGCCTTCAGCGTACGGCGGCAAAGGGGTGTTTGCGAAACAGAGCGTGCCCCCAAACACCTTGGTCGGCACATACCCGGGGCGCGTGATGAGCGAGAAAGAGTACGACAAACGTGCGTCGGACAACCCACGCTTGGACACGTACGCCGTCGCGTTCTTCCGGGCGCCCACCGAGAGGCTGTCGGATTTAGATTTATTGTGGTTCATCAACCCGACCGCGTCTGACGGGACCCTCGACAAGCAATTCAGGAACACGACAACGCCGTACGTGAACGAACCGCCCGCGAACATCAAGGGGCAGGCGAAAAAGCACGCAAACCTCGTGTGGGTGTGGAATTTGTCGAAGAAGACGATCGAGATGAGGACGGCCACCCGGATAGCTGCAGGGGCCGAGTTGTTCATCTGTTACGGTGGCAAGTACAAGAGGTCGTACACGACGAGTTGTTTGCTGGGGCCCCAGCTTGGGTTGAAGTACATTCGAGATGGGATGTCGGCACCGAAATACATGCCAATGAACTACGAGAACCACGAGAATCGCAACAACGTAAAACCGAGGAAACGCCGGGTCGCCACCCCCCCCGTCACACGGAACAACCGTAGTCGTCGACCCGCTCGGGCCGTGAGCATCACACGGAACAATGCAAACATGAACGCTGGCCGCTCCTTGTCTTTCGGTCTTGCAACGCCGTCCCTCGGCTCGCTCGGTAAACGCAATCGCAACTCCAACTCGAACGCCTCCCTCAACTCCAACTCCAACTCCAACTACCGCGGTAACGACGCACTCGTGAAACGTCGTCGGCAAAACACCCCAAACTCTTCCCAAAATACGGCGAATTCGGGAGCCCGGAACTTCAAGTTGAAAATCCACACGTGGTTGAAAGAGATGCGCGGGTTGCTTGACAAGCCCGCATTATCGGCCAACGACATCCGGCGCGTGGGCGAGCTCCGGAAGGCCTACATATTAAATTGTGCGCATCACACATGTCTCGCCCCATCGTGATGCCGGACGATACGGAGCGTGCCGCGGATGCCGCGTTGGTGGAGCATGGGGAGGGTGGTGTGATTGCGCGGGCAGACATCCCCCCGTTCACTCGTGTGGCGGTATGCTTCGGTCGCGTGTTCACGATTCGCGAGCATGCCGCCCTCTACCTCAACATGGACCCGTGGATGCAGTGGATGCCCCACCGGGTGGGCAGGGCCGTGAAGCAAGGGTATGTGGTGACGCCCGGCATTCCCGGGGGGGCGCTCGATCCCGCATTTGCCGACCAGGGCGCGTCCCCGTTCTTCCAAGCGTCGCCCAACGCAGACGAGCCCGAATGCGTGAGCGTGTTCAACAGCCACAAAAACAGGATGGAGTACTGGGTGGGCCGGCGTGGCGCAAAGAGGGGGCAGGCCCTCCGCCTGTGTTACTCGGCGGATGCGTGCCCTTTCCCCGTCATATACCTTTTGTGCAATGCGTCGCAGAGGCCTCGGAGCGTGAACGAGCTTGCGGCCCTGAGGATGTACGATGTCCTCAAAACGTGCGGGGGGTGGCCAAAGAGCACCAAGGAATTCAAGAGGTGGGCCCGGGCGTACGACCCCTCCAAAGAGCTCTCAGCCACCCAGGCCGCAGTGAGGATCAAACGCGCCTACAGAGCCCACGCGTGCGCCCGGATCGACGACGCCGACGGCCCGGGGGTGCTGCGCGCGCTCGACGCGGCGTGGCGGCGGTTCGTGGGGGGGGCGCCGCGTGTGCTCTTGGGTCCGGGGCCGCACGCGCTCCGGCTCCTGAGCGTCGCGTACGCGGTGTGGCGTCTGCCTGAGCTTGGGAACAACGGGGACACGGACCATTTGGTGGACGCTGCCGTGTTCTCTGCGTTGGAGGGGTACGGGAAACGCATCATGCGGGCACGTGGGGTGCACGGCTCGCTGGCGTCTTGGAAGATGTCAGACTCTGCCGCCGATTACTTGGTGGGGGAGGGGCAGTACAGCGACGACCGCGGGGGGTGGGTGGTGCCGATCGCCCGTGTCGCGTTGAAAGAGCTGTGCGCCCGATGAATAATAATGTGGGCATGCCTCATGTCTACACGACACACGTGCATCCCTGACGCCAAAGAGGTTCTTCTCGACATGACGTGGAGCACACGCAAGGAGAACGGGGAGCTGGTTGCGCGACAAAACGTGTACTCGATGACGCGCGTGGCCATCTGTTTCGGGCGCCTGTTCTCCACGCAAGAGCACAAGGCCGTGTTCGGGAACTATGACCCGTGGGCCCAAGCGACGCCGCACCGTACCCCGGGTGCCAAGGTCGCCGAGCAGGGCCACGTGGTGACGCCGGGGCTGCCGGGGGGCGCGCTGGACCCCGTGTTCGCGGGCATGGGCGTGTTCCCGCACTTCATGGCCGCGCCTCCCGGGAAAGAGCCCGAATGCGTGTTGGTGTACAACTATCCGAAAAACCGGAGCGAGTATTGGGTGGGCCGGCGTGGCGCCAAAGCGGGCACCAAGCTACGTCTGTGCTACGACCCCGACGAGTGCGGCGCGTTCCCCGTGGTGTACGTGTTGTACGGCACCTTGACCCGCCCTCGCAGCGTGAACGAGCTCGCGGCCACGGGGCAGTTTGAGATCCTCCGGAAATGCGGGTGGACCACCGCGGGACATGGCCCGTTGCTCCGTGCGTGGGCAGCCGCGTACGACCCCTCCAAGGAGGCCCAGCCCCTCGAAACACCAAACTTTGCCAATTTCGATAACACCGACTTCGAAAAACGGGTCACGTTGTATGATGACGACAATTTCAACAACATCAGCCGGTTCCGCCGCACACTCAGCGACAAGTTCCACGAGGGCAAGGGGGGCGCGTCCCTGAAGATGCAACATGCCCGCGACAAAATCAAGTATGCGTACCTCGTGCACACCCTCCGTCGCATGTGCAAGGGTGTCGACCACCTGAGCGACAAGGATGTGACAAGGGCCATGGAAATGCTGACCTCCCTGTTCATCCCAACTGAACGACGGCACCACGCGGTGAAGCACCTGCCCCCCCCACTTGCCCTGCTGCGCCTCGCGATCAACTTGAAGGACGACGGGCCGACCAATGGGCGCGATACCAATGCACGGTACGTCCGAGTGTTGCAACCGTACGCCCACCGCCTCGTCCACGGAGTGGTGGATGCCCACGTGTTGGCATGGCTGGCCAAAGATGTGGCGCAAAGGCCCGCTCGGTGGGTGGTGCCCTTGACGAGAGCTGCGATGCACGACCTGTGCGCGTTCAAGCTCCTGAGATGAGACTTAATCACCAACGGACACGTATCCTGTTTTTATTTCCACATTGCAAGGTTCTCGTCCCAATTCTTTCCAGGAGGGCACTGCACCGCGAGTCTCGGCGCTAAGAGGAGCGTAGATTTACTACTAGAAATTATAGCATTCACAAAATTCGCGTATAATGTCTCCTCAGTGGAACCGTTGCCTTCTAATACAGCTTCACATCTTTGGCCTTCTGGGTTGGATGGTACCTCTTTCCAATACGACTGAGATGGAAATCCTTTGGCATTCCACTTGGTATGAGTGCTCTCAGAATTTAAAATGTACAAGATAAGCTCTCGTGATGATGGGCAACAAGGTTGGTTGGTTGGGCAACATTGGCCGGGAGGGGTGTACACGGATGCCACGGTCATTTGCGGTGTGACGGGGACAACCGGTGGCAACGTACGTGGGCGCGTAATGTGAGGTGGCAACGTACGCGGACGCGTTGTGTGAGGTGGCCTAGGTGGAGTTGGTGGTGGTGGCGTATGTTGTTTCTTCTTCCCGTCATGCATGTAGATCATGAGCCCGACGAAAGCACATCCAACAGTTGCTAGCTGATGACATTAAGGCAGCAAAACCGGATGTGGCTGCGAAAGGATTGGATCCTGACGCGTTGGTGGCTCTGCAAACCAAGTTTAACAAAGCCGACTCACCGGCAAGCCAAATGGCCCTTCAAGGCTTCTACAAAAAATTGGGTTTGACTGGAACCGGGGCACCCAAGGGAGGATGGAAAGATTGGGTCAAACGCCACTGGGCAAAAGTATCGGCAGCCTTTTTTTTGGCTGGTGGATTTGCATTTCTCGCACTCGAAGTGCGTACTGCCATTCAAGATGAAATCGACCGACGCGGAAACGAGACAGGAGACAACGAAGATGCTTCTTCGGGAGGTGATCCTGGGGGAGGTGGTCCTGGTGGAAATAGCACGACCAACGATGGAGGTGGGGTATCCTCTTTCATATGGATTGGGGTGTTAGTTTTCGTGATCTGCATTTGTGTGGGACTACTCGGGGTCGGACTCGTCATGTTTACGTAGCAGGACTGCAGGAAAACTGTGCCCTTGATGTGAGCGGCGATGCACGACCTGTGCGCGTTCAAGCTCCAGAGATAAGACTTAAGACATCTTGCTTGGCACAAGGCCGTGCAAGTCTGATAGGGTCCGACAATGCGCGCATCGCCGTGGATACAAGGCGGTGAAGATCTTGGTCGACGGCGTCGTAACATTGGTGTGTCAGGAGGCGACCCCCGCCGAGAAAAGAGCCCAGGACCGCGAGATCAGGCTCATCATCGGCCTCACCGTCGGCATCCCCTTTGCGCTCACGCTGGTGATCGTGTGTTTGTACTGTTGCATCAAGCGACCGGTCTGGTCACACATTGACTTCCGGCGGGTCCAGCCCGTCCAACCCGCGGTTGCCAACGTCGTGTGAAGACGGAGGTGGCACCCGTGCGCGAGATGACCGCTGGGCGCCACGTCATCACCCCTTGCCTACAAAACCAGCATCCGTCGGCCCCACACCTTATTCTCAGATCATTCACACATCCGTTCCCGCCACCGCACCACCAACAACAACCACCATGAACGCCGTGTACGACACCGACGAGTACCGGTTCCTGCACAAGGTGCTCGACACGCAGCAAACCCTTCTCGAGGCCGCCGTGCTGAAGGCGGACCAAGCGTGCGAGAAGCTCGAGGCGGCCGACGCACGGGCCAAGGCGGCAGAGATGCGGGCGGCGGTGGCAGAGATGCGGGCGGCACTGGCGGAGAAACGGGCGGCGGCGGCAGAGAGGGCGACAACCAAGGCAAGGGCGTGGCAGCAGATGCACTACGAGGCCCCGCGGCAGATGCACTACGAGGCCCGGCGTGGTTAGTTCGGATGCACAATCCCACACGTCCCACCCTTGTAACTCTCGCACACACACGAGCTGGTCAAAATTATGTGTGCGAGTGTCATGCCTGGAATCAAGCACGGGTCGGGGGTCAAGTTCCCGAAGAGCGCGAGGACAAAGAGTCAGAAAGTCATGTACTTGTTGAAACACGGCTACGTGTGGGCGGCCTACATGCTCGCACGACACTCCGACCGGGTCCTGGTGGGCATGTTGCAGAAAAGCCACCCGGGCGTGCCGTGGAAGAACATCCAGTTTGCATCGAAACACACTTAAACAGGGCGTTTTGCGACACACACCAACAAAATGCAAGGAGAGGATGTCGCGATCATGGTCACGCACCTCGTGGACACACTGCACGCGTGCGCCTCGTGGGTGTGGAAGGAGGCCGTGCGCGCCGTCGAGAAGGCCCGGTGCGCGTGCATCGTAGCATCGGCCGCCATCCGTGTCGCCCTCGGCCGCCCCCAGGGGGTCAAGGTGCACCGAGTGGTCGTGGTGAACGAGGATGAGGGTTCGGACCGTGTGGTCAGGGGGGGGTTTGACCCGGCGAGGTGGGAGACGAGCGTTCGGGAGTGGAGTGGGTGGCACGACGCCAGCATCCGGGCGGACGTCCAGTACACCTTCCGGGGTCGCAAGTTCCGTCTTGTGTTGCGGCCGGGCGAGACGTGTTCCTTCAACGAACCGCCCGAGAGACGCCGTGGCGGGCCAAGGGGCGTGGTGGCCGCCGAGCTTGTGGGGGACGAAGAGCCACTCGACGTCACGCGACGCATTCACAAGTACCAGGGGCCCTCCAAGGACTTCCACTCGCGCATGGGGCTCCGCGTCGGCGTGACCGACATGTTCCCCTACGACGACGCCGACGAGCTCATCACCCGCTTTCACACCCTCCGCATCCTGGATTCGCACTTCCGGTCTCACAACCTCCCCGTGGAGTGCACGGACATCTACGACGCGGCGTCCGAGTGGGACAAACGCGAGTGACGGCTCAAACGCGAGTGACGGCTGGCTCACTCGGAGGAAAACGGCTCGGTGCTGATGGGTTCTTGACGGTGCACGAGCCACGTGACTGCGAGCGCTGCAATGATGCCGGCCAAGAGCGTCTTGTTGAACGTCTTTTGCACCTTTTCGGGGTCCTTTTCGATGGTGCGGGTGTACAACCACACGAGGCCGGCGGTGAGGATGGCGATGGTGAGCGAAAATACGTAGGGATGGTTGCGCAAGATCTCAAGCATCGTGTTCTCCCCCGACAAGTTTTTTTGGGGAATTTACGCCGCGGGGGGCTTCCAATCCGCCTCATCGTCCTCCGCGTCGCTGAACAGGTCGTCGTCCTTGGCGGGAGGGATGCTGATGGTCTTCGTTTCGCACTCGGTGACCACGGTGGGGGCGACGGGCGGCGGCGCAAAAGCGTGCTCGGCTTGCTGGGGGGGAGGCTCGTAATGCTCCGCGGGGGGGAGGGGAACCGGGGCAGGGGCAGGGGGTGCCATCGGTTCGTCAAACATGGCCGGGCTGTCTTGATCGTCGTGCTCCGCCTCGGGCATGTCGTCGTCCAGCATGGGGCTCATGGTGTGTGCGTTGTCGACCGCGTTGCCCAGGTACGCCTGCAGGATGTCTCGGATGGGCAGCATGTCCCTGATGGTGCGCTCTACCGCCGCCCGCATGCCCGTGTAGGTCGCCGTCGCCTCTGCCATGCGCGGCGCGTTGTAAAAGTCGCACGCCACGTTCACAAAGGCCTTGTGCATGAAGGCGGGGTTGGTGGGCAGCTTGAGGCGGATGTTGGGTTTGTCGTCCCTCAGCTTGATGCTGGACATGACCTTGACGTACGCGACAAAGGCGGCCGCGATGAGGTCGCCCAAGTAGGGGCACTTGGCCTCGATTGCCGCGGTGTGTGTTTCGACGAGGGTAGAATTCCAGAGAATGATCTCCTTCATCCGAGCCTGGAACCGACAGAGCACGCGCGACGACCCGCCCTCCAGGGTTTCCTTAAACACTTTGTCAACGGTTTTCAGGATGTAGGGCCCCACCACCTCGGACAACTGGCTGACGTAGATGTTTTTCGCGTCGAGGAGGAGCGGGTTGAGGTCGGCCACGGATGTGGGGGAGGTTGCCGACGCCGGTGCGAAAGACGACATTACCAGGTGCAGGCAAAAAAGTGTCGACCGGCTGCCGCGAAAAAATATGTGGGAGTGACCGTATGGGAGGAGACCACGACGAGTGCGGATGCCGCCAGTGCCACATGAAGCACACGATCATGTTTTGGACCATCTTGGGGTTGCTGCTCCTCATCGTCGCCATGCTTGCCAAGCGCAGCCGCCTTTTCAGCGGGTGATGTGAGCGGTCATGTCCCGCCTAGCTGCTTGCGGAGGGCGGCCAGTCTGGAGGACAGCTTGCTGGGCTTGGGCCTCGCATTCTTCTTTTTCTTGACCTTTGGTTTCGTGGCCCCACCCACGGGATGACGTGTCCAGCCCACATGCAGCATCCCGGGCGTCGTCTCTTCCACTTGGAATCCGTTGCGGACCAGTTTTTCGGTGACGTACCTCGTCGCGTGTGCGTGCTTGAAGGGGGGTCGGCCCCACACAAAGGGGGGGACCTGGTAGAGCATGGAGGAGGGCGGTTTGGGCATGACGGCCCTGCGCCTGATGCGATCGCAGCATCCCTGAAACAAGTCTTTGTACGTTTGGTGGTTGGTTTCGGCCCGTTGGAGTCGGATGTCGTGCACGTCCTCGATGCGCATTCCCAATTCTGCAGAGAATATTGGCTCGAGCCAGCCCTTGATTTTTTTCTCTCGGCGAAGATGTACCATGTTCTCCGGCCTGTTATCCGCTCTCGGCGTCAAGACCGCCAAGAAGCGCAAGACCACCAAGAAGCGGAGCACCGCCACCACCCGGCGTCGCACCACCACGGGCACCACCCGGCGCCGTCGCACCACCACGGGCACCACCCGCCGCCGCCGTCGCACCGTGTAGTCATTCCATAATCAAACGAAAACCAAAAAAAATGTTGCGTGAGAAGTACCGGACCATGGCATCGCTCCGGACCTTCCCTCGCAACGGCAACCTGAAGACCATCGGCCCCGCGCTCCTGTACGTGAACGTGACGTGGTGCGGGCACTGCAAACGCGCCCGACCCATCATGGAGAAGGTGTCGGGCATCCTGGGCAGCATGGTGCCCGTGTACGACGTCGACGGCGACGAGCGCTCCGACCTGGCCAAGTCGCTCGGCGTCAAGGGCTTCCCCACCATCGTGTACGTGGACCAGTCCGGGGCCGCGTTTGAATACAAGGGCGAACGCACGGAAGACGCCATCGCCAGCTTCGTGTGCCACAACTCCGCGAGCCGCCACCAATTCTGCAAGCGCGTGCGTTAGGGGGCTACCGCGCCGAGTGCATAGCCGAATTTCTTCAGCGTCGCGGGCAAGGAACCGATGAACTTTTTGCTGTTCTTGTCGTGAGTCACGTTTTCTGCGATTTTTTGCCACGCTCCTTTGTTTTGAATCGTGATGTTTTCAAGGTCGAGTTCTGCCAAGGTGGGCCACCCGGTTAGGTTGGTCACCCCGCCATTGCGGCCCTGGCCCTTGTACGCTTCCTCCATCCTGTGCACGTTCCTCCACTCGTCATCCAGTTTTCTCAGGACATTTTCAATGTCTTTGATGTTCTTCACCACGGCTTCTTGTGTCGCCCCATTGCCCTTGTTCAGCACGGACGAAAACGGTTGGACGACCTGTCTGAATCTCGTGTCATACAGAGGTGCCACTTTGCCGTAGTGGTTACGGATGTTGAGCCCGGGGGAGGACGCTCGTGTGAATGAGTAGATCGGGGCGAGGATCGTTCTTGCGAATGCGGTGTAGTTCTTGTTGGGATCCGCCAAATGCTTCTTGAACTGGTGGTCCCATACGAATTGAAGGGCATGCAACAATTTGGCGAACACGACGGTATACGCGACCTCGATGGCATGGCGCACAGATGCGAGGTACCTGACGATGCGCATCGCGGTCGGTTTCCGTGCGTTACCCTGTGCAACCGGGGGCAACTCGTAAGGTGGGAGCCGTAATTGGGCAAGGACGCTGTTGACGACGTCGACGTACTTCATAGTTTCCGGGGTGTAGTGGAACGTTGAGTTGGAACGCCTGAAAACGTTCTCGAAATCAAGGGCATCTTTTTCCCGTAACAGCTTGAAGAGGTAGGCACCGGCAGCTTGCGACATTCTGACCTCGTCGTTTTTGTTCTCTCGGTAGATCCCCGCCAACCTGACGCTCATCACGTGGAGTGGCTCTTTTCCAAAAAGAAAGTCCAATCGGGCCCAGAGAGCATCTTTCTTGTCCAGTCCTGCGTGGACGACTTTCAGGAACGTGACAATTTGGTGTGCAAATTGTGCGCCTTGTGTCTCTTTTACGGTGCTCCGTTTCACCCCCGTGTTCAGATGTGGTGTCGATTTGCTTGATTTCTTTCCTGTTTCGATCGTCGCTTTCATTGACTGGGCCCACTGCCTGTTGGTAGGACTAAGCACTTTTGGGTTGTAAGGCAGGGGTTTCTGGTCTATGGGCAGTGGGGTGCCTGGCGCGGCTTTGCGCGGTGGGGGGCGTGGCGGGCCTCC